>OZ014448.1:7569929-7865444 GCA_963966035.1 Acleris laterana | reverse complement strand
ATACACATCCACTGAGAAAAAAACCGGACAAGAGCATGTCGGACCATGCTCAGTGTAGGGTTCCGAAGCCGTAACGACAAACACAAGAAACTATCTCAAAAATCAACATGTATAAACCAATTTTCTATTTAAAGTTATTTGGCGCTGCCTTAGATGATTTTTAGTAGGTATAAACCCGTTAGTCGCCTGTATCTCAGGAACTAATCATGTCTACTTAGCCGTGATAGTTTTCCTTTAAAATTCGTTATATGCGCTTTCGTTGAAGATTTTTTTCAGATTTTTAGTACTTGTAGTTTTGGCTGTAGGGGGGGGGGGGACACTAGACTCTAACAAAAAATAGCGCTTTAAAGCTTAATATTTCATAAACGGATCCCTTAATCGAAAAATTGTTTTCATAAACCCACAATATTTTTGAAAGACCTATCCAACGACACCCCACACTATGGGGTAGGCAAGAAAAAAAAAAGACATCCCCACGTTACGTGTAGGGGAGGTGCATTAAAAAAAAATATTTTTCAAAATTTTATTTTACCACTTTGTTGGCGTGACTAATATGTATATTCATGCCAAATTACAGCTTTCTAGTACAATGAGTCTCTGAGCTAGACTGGGGACGGACGGACGGACGGACGGACGGACGGACGGACATGGCGAAACTATAAGGGTTCCTAGTTTGACTACGGAACCCTAAAAATGTTGTTGGGTGTAACAAAGAAACTTTAAAGCTATAGAACCGTCTAAGGTATGGTTTAAATATGCAACTATGTTTTTATTGTCCAATGCTTATTGAGTTGAGAATCTAACAACATTTTATTGACAAAGTTTTATGTCCGTGCAGTAAGAGTGAAAAAGGTATCGCTCGGCTCGGCTCGGCTCGGCTCGGCTCGGCTCGGCTCGGCTCGGCGTTGCGAACGGAACGAGGTCGTTTTCGATCTTATTGCGCGGACATAAAACTTATTCTTACCAGCTCAAGCAGATTCCGCGTCGATAGATCTGGGGAAACCCTAATGCTCAGTTGTGCTCTCTCCAAACTGAGCATTGATTTTTTTTCTAATTGCATATTAATTTTCATTTGAGAGCTACCCTTCCCTTGACTTATCTTAATATTTAAGTAAAACGCAGCCGGCCTATAAGAAAACTTTATGTACTAAAGTTTCTCTATGAATAGATACAATTAAATGACTCTGAAATTTAGTTTTTACCCGATTGCGGCGAAGACCTGTATGTATGTATACCTGTATGTCCGTTCATATATTGCTCGGAATAAGTCTTGTTCCAGTTTTGTAAAACGCGTGTAGCTACAACAAGCGTGGTTATTACAAGCGGAAATCTCTTTTCAACCGTACGCATCAAAAATAAACTTACTACTAGCCTAGTTCTTTAATTAACTATATTTAGATTTCCCCGCTACCGCTCGTATCTTGCCCCACCACCCAAAAACCCCACTAATGATTGCTCATGATTTATTTGGGAGCTCATTTTTATAGCTGCCTGATTTCAGGGGGCTCCGAGGTGCTCCGCTAATGTCGCCTTGTTATTGTTGTATTCACTAACAACCAAAACATGTTTTTAGTGATCGGAAGTATTTAGGTGCTCAATTCAATTTCAATGTATTCGGGAGATTTGGTTACATATATTTTACAATAACGGGGTAAAGAGGGACGGGATTACATAATTGAAATATTTAGATACTTACTTTGTAGGTATCGTTTACTTGACGTAAATCTTAAATCTGTCGAAGTTGAATTTACATGAGTGTACTTAATAGATAAAAAACTTAAGTGAAACCCCTCTTGCATGTATCTAGTTGTACGAAAGTAATATGGAAGTTACGTCAAATTTCAAATATACACTGTGGAACGGTCTATACAGATGTGTAATGTTACATGGAAGAGGGGCTTTACTTGCCTCTCTGCCTCTCTGCATCTTAAAAAGAGGCAAGGTAGGTATGAAAAGAGCTTACTTACTGCTTCGAAATACCCAAAAACCAGTATAACTACCTCGTACGAATACTTATTTCTAAGGAGTAATTAGAACGGGGAAAAACCTGTTTTGTTAAACCCGGTCAACTAACTAATTATAACTAACTATTGTGGATTAAAGAGGCGGACAAAGTAAATCATTGCCAGATTGGTTCTGCACTGTACTGCTTTGCCAACCGTATACGCTTTGTTTTTCATTTTTTACATTAGTTCAGTGCAGTCAGCAACAAAACAGTGTGCTTGTTTGCCTTCTCTTATATTCTTATGTCAAGAGAATAAGATCGTGCGGTGTAGATAATTTTGAGGTCTTCGACTGTCCAACTAATTCTGCTGCTAACTGTACACGTACAAAATGACATCTTAAGCTCAACCTTGACTATAAGACTGACGATGTACTTACTTTAAACTACCCTACCCGCCCTCGCGTTGCTTCGGTTTCTGTGAGTTTTCTCTAACAGCCGTACATAAACCAGAATTAAATATATGCAAAAACCTTCTGTGAAAATGATGGTGAAATCCATTCAGTACTTTTTGAGATTATCGCGAACATATGAACAAATAGAGCCGGCGGGGTTTTTTTTTAAATAATATGTAGTGATATGAACTAACTCTCATTGTTATTAGTTCGATTATTGAGCTAATAGTGAGGAACTTTCCACTAAGCCACTTTTTCCGTCAAGTTGACTACCTACTTGTATATCTATCTACTCGGTTATTAAACGTTGTCATTTATGCTATAGACAGGTACAGTCAACCAATTTGATTTCTAGGCCACTTTGGACTATGTTAAAGTGACGTTGTCAACCAAAACGTAAGACACTCCCTATGATTTGGTTTACAACGTCACGTTGACAAAGTCCATAGTGGCCTAGGAATCAAATTGGTTGACTGTACATTGTTTATTTATTTGTACAACAAAAAAACTATCCTGCGATATCAAGAAAATTTATACTTTAGTTTATTAGAAAACACAATAATAGGTAGCAATGAGGGCGCCAGCTGACGCTCAGTGCATTCTTAAACAACTAGCCTCTTAGTTCGTTAACGTATTCGACTGCAGAGAGTTGTAAAGGATGGTTATTTTTCCGAACCATATGTGGCCACGTCGGGAGTTCCCCAGGGTTCCCATTTAGGACCGCTACTTTTTGTGATATTTATCAACGACTTATTGATGACAGTTAGGCATAGTAAATGTTTGATGTACGCTGATGATCTCAAAATGTACAAAGAGATTCACTCGGAAGCAGACGCAGGGTGTTTGCAGGAAGATTTGAACAATGTGAAAAGCTGGTGTTCTGCTAATCACATGAGTCTTAATGCTAATAAATGCCTCTTCATTAAATTCACAAGAAAACGGTGCCATTAATGACCAATTATATGTTAGACGACATCGGCCTTAGTGAGGTTAACTCTGTTAGAGATCTTGGAGTATATTTGGATTCTAAACTTAACTTTATAACCCACATTGATTCAATCCTCAGTGAGAATAACAGAATGCTTGGTTTTATTAAGAGATTGGGTAAACATTTTCAGCGAATTCAAACTTTAACAACGCTTTTTAACTCGCTTGTACGTTCGCGTCTAGAATATTGCTGCCAGGTTTGGAACCCTTATTATCAAGTGCACTCTGATCGCTTGGAAAAGTTACAGCGCTCTTTTACAAGATATCTTGTTTTCATGAGTAAGGACAGGGGCATTTCTAAGCGAGCAACCTATGATAGTAGACTTCGCTTCTTCAAGTTCAACACCTTGCGGCAAAGGCGGACCTACCTGGACGTTGCCCTACTGCACAAAATTATACATGGAGTGATCCAGGAGCCCTCCTTGCTGCACTTTTTTAATTTTGCCGTTCCCAAGTCAAACGCTAGACCTTGTCGCCTAACATATTTCCGCCCCTATCACGCGAGGACCAATTTGGGTAAGTGTTTGCCGGTTTTCCGGCTTCAAACACAATACAACTCCTTGGCTAGTGTTCACCAGCTTGATATTTACTACGATTCTCTCAACGCTGTGAGACGTAGTTTACTAGCTTTGTCGTAGTCTTGTGCTGTTTTAAACTTTAAAATATTTGTTAATTCTATTTTTATATTTTTTTTGTAATTTTTGTGTAATGTGATAAATGCCTAGTTTTTAGTTTATTGATCCCTGGCTGTGCTAATGCTGTTGCACACCTGTAATTGGTGCACACACAGGACTATTTTCTTTTAAATCTTCTGTACACGCATTTGTTTGTGCTACTGTTGGTGTGTCTAATTAAATAAATAAATAAATAAATAAACGTATTTATTAGTTAGGGAATGTGCCTGGATTTTTTTAATCGCATATCTCAACAAAATATGTAAATACCGTAAAAGAGATCACCAAAATTGAAATTAAAATTACAATTGGTCAAGAAATACAGATACAAGCATTTTAAACTGCTAATTCGACAGAGAGATCCGATATGCACTGTGATGTCATGTAACAGGTCGGCCATATAAACTCCCATGTTAAATTCTGTTGTGCTAGAAAGATATAAATAGGAATAAATCTTCGTTGACTTTCATCTTGGTTATTTAGATAGCTAGCGTTTCTCATCGGTTAGTTTTTAAACCAATCGCGTCACGGGTACATCACGTTACTTTTCGTATCCCACTCTCTTTTCGTTTCGTGGGTGACTACTCCAGCGCAGTCTGTTGGCCAAGATGATCATTATCTGTATAACCATTGTCTCACGGAAGTTACGTTTGTTGTCTGACCTATGTAAAGTAGATTTTTTATAAAGGTATTAAGGCGAATTAGTGTGACAAGTTGTCCCCTTTCACGGTATAATCATTGGGCTATTCCCAGTTGTCCACATCCTCGGATATTATATTCGCAGCTGTTCGCTCTCTTTAATTTGACTCCACTGTATGAGTTTTTATCAATGTAGATAATAAACTAACACAGTTGAGTCAAATTGCAGAGTGCGAACAGCTGGAAATAAATAGTAGATTATACACCGAGGGGATAAAGCACAGTTTTATGTCACGGGCGCGATATTGAATCCTGAACGTAACGAAGGACTCCAGATTTAACTCCCGAGCGCAGCGAGGGTGTTACGAGTTAATAAGAGTCCTGAGCGCAGTGAGGAGTTCAAGCGCGCCCAAGACGAAAACAGCTTTATCCCCGAGGAGTGTACTCTACTTTTCTCACCTTTTGCGAGACAATAAAAAAGCGAGTCTACCTACTAAAAACAGCGTTTTATTATAGTAAATTAAAATTAAAAGTGAAAATTGATATTTGATGTTTTCTTCAATTTTGATATATTTATTTAAAACTTTGCAGTTATCACCAATGTATTTTATTGCAGCGTCTTACAATACTCGCGGCTTTTGTTTAATTTCAAATGTGTTCCATTCAGCTTGCCGTGGCCAGCTCGATTTTAGAAAATGTTCGATTTTCAAATTAGGTTGGACGCGGCGGTGGCGGCGGCGCGGCGCCGCGCCCGGCCTTCGAGTATTAGTTGATCTTTTATTACGAAATTAGACTTTAAGGCCATTGTAATAAGAACTATGAAAAGTGAAAATATTACAACCCAGCGGGTTATAATGAGATTCAGTACAACATTACACCCCGGCTAAAGCCAAGGGCTTTAATGATTTGGTTTGCGTAAGGTTTGCATGATATGTAATTTGGCATTGTCGAGCAGGTGGTGTGAAATAGTACATTGTGCATCAAGGGCGGTAAGAAGAGGATTGCTAACGAGAGACTATTAGAAGCCCGACGCCGAAGGCGGAGGGCTTTTAATGACTCGAGTTTGCAATCTCCTTACTGCCCATGATACACACAATGATTTTCATCACATTAGCGAGGAAATAAAAAACAAATAGAAAAAAAACCTTTCTTTAGACTTCGCTGGCAGCAAATCATTGTTGAGTAGTTGAGCCGCATTTAACAAATCAGGTGGTGTTTTTTACAGATTCTTCCGATGAAGAAGTCATATTTAGTTTGTTTTTTTCGTACCTTTAAACAAAATACGCTTCGGAAACAACAATCAAACAAAATTAAACGAACTCGATTCGCTAAGCTAAAAGAGTTTGACAACTTTTTTTTAGTCTTCCACAGATAATGCTTAGAATTGCTTTTTTTAAACTTGTCAAATACAGGCCATTCTGCCAGATTGTAAAAATTTTCAAAATGAAATTTTATAAAATAATTGCGAATGTCTCTGAAATAATGGTAAAATAGAAATATAATGCAGACAAATGTGCCGTATAAGTTTAATTAAACAGTAAAATTGGTTTGTAGCCAAGTTTTGAATATAGGAAATAAACCTTGGCTGATTTTACACCTCCTTGGGCTGAAATGATGTACAAGTGGATTCTATATTTTAAAACTAAACTCATAACTCCCTAGGGAGTTATGAAAATCTATAACTCCCGCGGGAGCTAAGTCGGCTATAACTGCCCTAAACGCCTGCGTGTTATAAAACCCTTTCCGAGCAAGTGTGATGAAAAACATTTTATTTGAGGATATGGACAACTGGGAATTTTTATTCCTAATCATTTCACCGAATTTCACTGCATCGAAAGCCATTTTTGCTTAGATATAAATTAATAACCTATTTAACTTAGGTAAGGTTAGGTTGCACCTGTGACATAGTGGGCGGAGACCTGTTGCTGTCGATCATCATATTGGCAATACTTTACATCGAGAGGTGCTGGGACGCCGAAACTTCCTAATGTACCTACCTACATCGGTAATAACGTGGAAGGCGGCTGCAGAGCAGGATTCACAGGGACCATTACCCCTGGTCCCACTACTTCGTCCCACTGCTCTTTTCGACGGAGCCCTGCCGCAAGGCAGGGCTCCTATTTCTGGGCGGTTAGCCCTTCGGGCGTTTAAAGATACCTAACGAACCTAACCTACTTACTTTTGCGGAATAAAAATGATTTCTGCTTAATTTCCAACGAAAGCGAAAAGAGCAGTGGGACAAAGTAGTGGGACCACGGGTAATACACTATTCACAGGACGACCCACTGACTCCCGTCATCTGTGGAAAGCGGGTGGGCCGAGCACGACGCCATGCCATAGTGAACCGAGCGGCAGGGTCTACGCGGGCCTGTCCGAGGGTCGTAATCGAATGAGCAAGCAGAACCTAATGGCCTCACCAACTCGTAGAGATTCGCTGGGTTTTTAGTGGGTATTCCTACCACTCTCGGTCGGTGAGTCCCACACACATAATCACGGTGGTACGCGTTAAAGCATTTCCGTGGTGTAAAAAAGGGGTTAAGACTTGTGACAAAATCTAATCTACTGCACCAAGGTCATAGACTGCACGCCTAGGTGCGTTCGTTTTATGAAACTGTTGTAGACAAAACAAGGGTAAACCGTGTGTGACATATTCAGTGTTGCCAGATACGTCAAATAAATTGTGATGAGGTGTAATTAAAACGACTATTAGTTATTAATAATTTATTAAAGTAAAAACCGACTACTACTAGGAATATTCTGTCGCAGTAAATACATATCTTCGTAACTCAAATACTATTCTTCTATATAAATTGAACATAAAATAGTATCATAATCGGCTCTGTTACACTAATAATCGACATTATATAAAGTAACCACTGTTTGTCTTAATCAGTGTGGGAAAAGCCCCACACATTATTGTCATTTTTTTAGCTTGACTAAAACTATCGCTTAGCTTTCTCATAGACGTGGTATATCCATGAATACTTGACGACCGCTTAAAACAAGTCTGAAGTTACAGTAGACTTTCGATTGCTTTTCTTATATTATAACCAAATAATTTGACATTACTAACCAGCGTGCCTATACAAGTTGCATTCTACGATATCCATCCGTTTTCGATAACTTATTGACGTAAGCGCTCGACGCGAGCCTCCAGCCGCTAACGATAACGTTACAGACGCATCTTGTATAGACCCGCTAAAACTGTAATTATGAAATGTCAAAACTTGCCTAGTTTCGGAGATATACGAGCCCTACGTTTGTTGGTCGTATACCTCGAATTCAAAAATTTCTTGTAGCTTTTCACCTATTCGCGTTTCGCCGCGATCTCAAAATTTCTGAACAGATTTTTTTCTTGTAGTATGATTTCTGGTCGCAAATTACAATGGTATATAAAATACATAGTATATTTACTTTCCTGCCTTTCCTCACTGTAGTCGCTTTTCACCTCGATAGATATTTGTTTGTAATGCGTTATTACATATCGCGATATTTCCTTGAAGCACTATAGCTAGTTTGCAAACCACAAATTCTTCAAATCAGTCAATAAGCGACCGTATTTTTATTACATCTCAGTGATATAGCCATTTTTTTTACGATTAATACAATACACTACAACAATATGCGACCCAGGTAAAAGGGGACTATTTTTTTTTGCGGCTAACTAAATAGGCTATTGATAATACATGCTACATCAAAATTTGCTACTGTTGTAAAAATCTATTAAAAATATATGCGAGTAACAAAATATACCACCGATATTACACGCTACAACAAAATACGCTATCGCGGCGAAACGCGAATAAGTGAAAAGCTACAAGGAATTTTTGATCTCGAGGTATACGACTAACAAACGGAGCCCTATAGCTCTTTCTCTTTCAGTCTCTAACTTGGCAGGTTTTGAACTTCTGGACTATTATAAAACCTTATTATTCCATGACCATTCATAACCGAAGATCGTGTAACATCGCCAGTAACCTTGTGCGTACAAAAATCGTGATCGACATTATGTATGTACATATAATGCTGTATAAAATAACTTTGGACCCAACCGGTTCGTACTTAGGTTATGTAGATTGAAGTAGTAATAACATTAATTAGAATTACCTTAAAAAGTTTTCATTAACAGAGCTGTTACTTTAAATTAATACTATTCTCAATGAAAATGTACGTACTCTCGTGGTATTTAAATGTTTAGCAGTTTGGCATCGTAAGTAAATACGCCGTATTACACATTTCCCGACATGACACGACTAATGACACTTGCAAAATGTATAACCCGGCAAATTTAAGTATTATTTCAAACTGCGAAACAGTCAATTCCTCAATAGTACACAAGTACTTGTTAGTAGATCCATTGATACCACGTTTTTTCCGATTCGACAATCGCTGCTCTTCTTAATTTGAATAAAAAGAAAAAATTGGATAATAGCTAAAGATATAGTTTTTTATCTGTATCTGTATTCAAATCTGTAGGTAAAGTGGAAAATGAGTACTTTCTTGCATACTGCAAACTACAATGAAGGATTTTTTTTGCCCATTTATCTTGCCTTCGGATGTCACTCACCCATTCAACCAAAAAGGAGTTTATGATTGTTTGTATTCGTTAAGAATAAAAGCGTAATCGCCAACCGGTAATAAACCTATTATTTTCTAAATTAGTTTCGCAACTTAAAAATAATTTAGCAATGTTCATAATATTGTAAGAGATTATTATGACATATCTAAAAGGCGTATGACCTAGACTTATATTTAAAGGAGATTATGCTTTTATATCGAGTCCATACTAGTAACTGGTCAATATTTAGGGCCCCCTCAGCTTAAAAATATCTTGAGATAAACGTAAAGATTATAATATACATTATACATGTAAATAAGATGTCGCAGGATATAATGAATCCACGAAGTCTTATCACCTAACGCACTCGAAATCGAAATAGTTTTCATGTTGACAGTCCGAAGGAGTGTGCATACAAAATGAAAGCAATTGTTCCACTTCGAAGTCGATTGCGATTGCGAGTGCGTTAGGTAATTCAGCCAGCTGTTTAATATAATAACAGTAAATTTAAGGAAACGTATTGAATAAAATTAAATGCTAAGCAAGGAGTAGGGGGTCAAAAAACGTGAAATGGTAATTTAACGTTATTTAACAGGTTAAATATTTCGTCCCGGGCAACTAAATAACACATGCACATGCTTTTAAGGGCTCCGGACCCGAAGGGTGCAAACAGGACCCTATTAGTAAACCTCTGCTGTCCGTCCGTCCGTCTCTCTGTCAGTCAACAGGCTGCCTTAAAATCGTAATAACTAGACACTTAGAATTTTCACATAATTGTGTAAAAAGAAGATAATAATAATAGAAGCTATAACAAAAAAAGTTGATATACAAGAAACGGTTTTTTAGGCGTGGTACGGAACCCTTCGTGAGCAAGTTCCGACACGCACTTGCCCGGTTTTTTTATTACCTTTTTACCGAATATCGAAGTATCCCTGGAATTAATCAAATAGGTATCCATAATACCAGTGGTCAGAACAGGTAGTGCCTTTTTACCTCAAATTTAAGCAAATGTACAAAATTCCTATATCCATTCATGCGTAAATTGAACATGCGTCAAAATTAGTAAACCTGATTCTGACCGCCTCGAATATTTACAGCATTTTGTTCATTTAAATTCCCGAAAGAAAAAAAACTGAATCCAATTGCATTTATTTGTCTAAAATATAAATCCGTAGTTTGATTTTAAAAATTTCGCATTATAGCGGCTCCTTGACAAAAAGATGTCTATTTCATAAGGGTTACGTCGCTAAAGTTTGAGAATCGCTCTTTTTATCGTATAGTTTTTTACAGTATGGGGTTAGCCACGGATGTCAACGTCAACCCATTTACTTACACGAACTTAGAAATAAAATTTGTAATTAGAATTAATTGTTACGTACACAGAAATATTCACGTATTCATTGCAAGGATTGTCTTTTGAACTTTCACCAGGCACTTCTTTGTTTTATACGAAGTTCGCATACGGAAAGAACGCGCATATGCGTTCAAGGCAAAGGGTGAAAGTCAGCAAAACGTTTATATGCGTTCAAGGCACTGAATGCGTTAACCTTAACCGCATGAAATGTGTCGGCACAGGCTTGTAAGGAATATTTCTTTAAAGAAAAATGTTGAAAACTTATCTGCTGTAAGGAATACACACTTAAATATTCTTAACGGAATTTAATAATACGTTTTTCAAGCCATTATTTTAGAAAAGTAATATATTCACCAGGGTTATGATTTTGGGGGTATACCGTGGCACTAGAATCCATGGAGTCGGTTTCCTAATTAGTATAACACATTCCACCTTGAATTTGACCTTCAAATAATTAGAAAATCGACACTATAGATTCTGGAACCAAGGTATGCCACTTAACCCCACTAAAAAAGAAACATTAACAGACTTGATACTCTACACAGTGGCGCTACCTTCGAATACTGGCAAAATTGTAATTAATCTCATGTACTTTTTCAACAATTGTGAATGTTTTTCACTGCAAAGCCGACGCATTTTTACGTGACATGCATTATTTTTCCGGTACAGTACATATATTTTCGAGTAACTCAGGAATATTAAAAACTGATGCCAACTGTTGTTTACAAGCGCGAAATACGAAATAGGAACATTTGATAGCATATCTGTGAGAGAGCCTATCAAATTATAAAATTGACTGATAGCGCGGACCTTGATTTAAGAGTATTCAACAAAATCAACGCGCCGTATAAGACCCTACGCGACGACAATGTAGTTCACACAGAAGTCTTAATTTCTGAAGCTGCGGTTAGCTTTGAAGCCGCCGCCACCGCCTGCGCCGGCGCCGCCGCCGCCGCCGCCGCCGCCACCGCCGCCGTTGGACGGAGACTTGAGAAACAATTCGATGTAGCGATGGTCCATGTTGTTTTTGTCACGCCTCATTGCCTGTGGACAAGTTAATAATAGTAGATTATGAAATTGTTGCATAATGAGGGGTATTAAAACACGAGTGTTTTAATACCTAGTTATGTGCAGTTTCATACACTACTTTATCTACTCTCATACATTACAACGAAACGTATTCAATGAATGGCGCCAAAACCTATCACATCACCGCGCATGCGTTAAAGCGGGCGCTGCCACAGACAAGTAAAAATTGGAATTAAAGCTTTTTGTAATGCTATGAAAATGACGCGAACCGCATGTGCGTTCCATATTATAATTTTTTTTTTTATATGGAACCTCGTTGGTGACAAACATTTTGGAATATTTTATTAATAGAAATAATGTTAGTGTTTTTTATTTAGGTATTGTGTTTATAAAGTATGCCAACATAAACTCGTTTTGAAGTTTAGGATACATAGAAACATTCAAGACTCAGAAACATACTCGCGCCGGCAGCTTCGTAGGTCGGGCCACCACCAATTAACTAGACTAACGCGTCTTCTATGCGACGTAAATAAAGTAAATCCTAAATCCTACCTAGATTTATACACTAAACTTGGGAGTAGGGACTGTAGAGAGGTAGGTACGAAAAACACGTTTTAAACTTTCGTGTTAGTAATTTGAACGCTTGACGTTACAAACATACAGATCGTATCGTACAATCACGAGATTAAATTTGGTGGGTACCAAATTTAATCTTAGATCCGAAGTCAGTCTGACATTCTACAACAATAAGGTTAAGTTTCCTAAAAATTACAAATGACTTGACATCTCTAATGAATGACATTGATAACTTCAAGCATATTTTTCTTGAAATGGATCCCAAATTAACGCTCGTAACTGTATATCAGAAGACCGAAGCCGGCAACCCGTTGCCCCTGAGCATCTAGCTTGCGACCTGTGACAGTTTTGTAAATAGGTAAACTTAAAGCGGGCCCGAGCGACTAGAGCCTTCGCTGCATCGCTCCGCAGACGGCCAGAGGCCGTAGCCAAGATGCAAGAGCTAAAAAATTTCGTGCGCTGCGATAAACCACGTGGTCAACTGTCATCCCATACATTTTGAGTGATAGAAAAGAGAAACGTTAGTAGCGTTCGCATCTTGGCTACGGCTACAGGAAAGGCAGGTCATGCATCATTTCCATTATAACCAACGCACGGTACGAAGCTTGTCCGTGCGCTACAGCTGGTGAGCCGTGAGAGGCATATTTATTGCGTTATCGTTTTCGTGTGCCACTGTAAGAGTATGATTTACATTGTGATGAAGTGAATTTAAACGCGCGGACACAGCTTAAACTGTGGGCTTTCGGCTATATTCTTAGACGTTTATATCTTTCACCGACCACCGTCGCAGTTTAACTGACTGCGAAGAACATTATTAAAAAAAAGTAAGTTTAAATTTATAAACATACTTAAATATTATTGTGTGGATGCCGTGTTATAAAAGTGCCACTCCATGTCCTCCCGTGGATGTCGTAAGAGACGACTACAGGAATAAAGGCTGTGTAGTACTGTCAGGCGATGGGCTTGCAACCTATCACTAATACACTGGTAAACATCTTAGCCTAATTATGCAAATGTGGTTACAGAATTATTAACAAGTTTTTAGAGTTGTTAGTAATTTTGTAGCTCTGCCTACCCCACTCTGGGAATAAAGGCGTGAGCTTATGTAAAATATAGACTGACCCGCATGGCATCTTCGTGACACTCGAACTCTACGTCGGCCTCGCCCGAGGGACGCCCACTGTTGTCGTACAAGATGTTGATGTTCATTGGCCGGATCGGCTTAAAAAACTGTAACAATCGTCAGAATCATTAAAAGAAATGGCAAATAGGTTTATTTTTGCATCCTTATTGTTTCTGCTAAAGCTTGTTTACCTGTAAACACGCCTCTTGCGAGTAGGTTTCATTACGACTTAATTTCATAATACCCTGTAACTGATACGCCTAGATCTTAAGAAGACTTTGTATCATAATTGCCTAGTTACTTACCTGTTTTTTTTTATCAAATCTTCAGATCCCATCTATGACTAAAATTTGTTTCTCGTAAAACGCCTAAAATCCGACATGACCCAATCAATCCCAAAACACCTGAAGTTAGTACAAGTTAATTAACAGAACAGAACAGAAAAAGATTTATTGCCCTCTCAGCAGTCTCAGCGCAGTAGTTTTTTTACATATTATTCCTTAAGATAAGTAACAAGAACTACAAAAACTACAGCAAGTCTTAACTACGGAATGCATCCCGGTAAATTTTTGTATGGGATTTACCGCGGTAACGGTAAATTACCGGTAATTTCCATACTAAGAATTACCGGTTTGCATTCCCTAGTCTTAACAATGTCTACCGAAGTTATGGCAAAAGGTTCAGAACTCAGCATATGCTGTGAGACAGGTCTGCACAGCGCTGTTTTTCAGCCTGTACCTATCTCTCAATGTGTGAATAAGTCTTAAGGGCACATTGCATACATCACCACGAAACACATATTATTTAAACAAAACTTAACTTGACGTTATCCTATCACTGATTCACTATCCTGTCATTATTTTTTTGTCATTTTGAGACAGCTATTCTGCCTTTCAGATGTATTGGATCGTATCAGAATTCAGGACTTTTGGGAATCAGGCGTTTTGGACCAAAGTCGCCAAGCCAGTACGTGGTAATAAGAGACTTACATATGCAACATCCTGTGGAGAGGCTTTGAAAGGCAGTCCCCGCATGTGCACGCAGTGGCCGCCGCCGCCCCGGCTGCGGAACCCGCCGCGGCCGCTGCCAAAACCGCCGCCAGAGAAATTGTCACCTGGAAGAGTCAACGATGAAAGTTATCAAATTCTATTGCCAAACTTTTACCTTCTAAAAATAATGCTCTGATACAAGTGACGATAAACGGAGAAGTAACAAAGTGCATGGATTCCAGATACCAATTACAATGTGTGGCAGTGTGCTTTTTTACATTGTCCATGCAAAAGAAACGCCGCACTAATTAAGTTAGACAGCAAGGACTTGATTTAAAAAATAATTTATTTACTTAAAAACCAACAGAGTTACAGCCTAGTTTATAATCAAGAGTAATCTGACTAAAATTAACTTACTACTAATATATATACTAAAATAATGCAGATCAGCTATGACGCCAATGTTCTACATTATGGCGTGCTGACAAAGGATATATTTTGGGGTTCAGCACGCTTAACTCCTCCCTCCCCAAGAGAGAAATTATCTGAAGGTGGTTTATGTGGCTTCAGAGAATTTCGTTTGAAATACCAGGAATATAATTTAGCGGTAGTCCAATAAGAAGTAATTATAATTATGATTATATATAAAACTATTGTCCATACACTGATTTCATAATTAACAATTTCACTGTTTTCACTATCACTGTGATATTTAACGCTGTTCATTATGTCCTTGATGTCGCCAAAGTCCACGCCTCGTAGATCTACTTCGCTGTCATCCTTCTGGTTCTCGAGTTGTAGTTCTGGTAACATGACTGAGGGTAGGTTATAGGTAGTTAATGATGTGTTACTAACTGCCTTCATTATTATTCTGTCGACTTGGGTGGTGCAATGTTGATTGGGAATGATTATATAGGTGCCTTGTAGATAGAATGTAGCAGCTTCGTCTCCGCAAGTTTCGGTCAAGATGGTTTTCTTCTTTGTATACAGGAGCCAATGATCGGGGGTGAGTTTTTGAATAATTTGTTCTTCTGTCTTAATGATTTGCTGTTTACAGTTTGCAAGATTTTCCTTAGCCAGGATAAGTTGTTCGATGCAGTTGCCCATTGGTTGTTGTGTTAAATTCTCGTCGCTGCAGATGTACCTTGTTTCTTCAATTTCTTCACAGTGTTTTGCCACCGGTCTCAGTCTCAATTTATTCATCATAAGGTATGGGTATGTGGGAATAATGGTAAAAGTTTGATCGTTGTTAGGGTTGTAGACAGGGATAGGAACGATTTTGTAATATATATATGTGTTTTCTTCTATTAATGGGATTTCTAATATGAATGTTAAGCGATTGCTACTTATAAACGATTTTAATTCGATATTATGTTCTATCTTAATTAAATTTTCTAAAGAAACGGGATAAATCAAGGGATTATGTTTTTCAATTTCCAATAAATTATTCAGTAATTCAGTTGAGTTTATTAAGGACTGATGTAAAGTACCTAATTTGCTAAAGGCAATTGAAGTTTCTATTTCTTGTATAATACTATAAATGGTCCGAAAATTGTTTAGAATTTGGTACATGCTATTTATCAAAGAGACTAAGTGGGAAATTTTGAACTCTTCTTTTTGAATGGTTTCTATCTGCTTAAATTTATGACTTAAGTATTTAACGTTAAAGTTTATATCTTCCGAAACATTAACTACTCTGTCCAGTGCCTTCTGTATTAAAGTTACTCTATGTTCTACCGATATTTCCTTATTATGTAGGTTATTAATTAACGAGTTATACTTAATTGCATCATTATTATCCAAGTTTCCCGTGATTATTTTTATCAATGAGCCTAATGGGTTGAGAATGCCTCTCTTGACTCGTACCGTTGGCAGTATCTGTAAAAGTTTATCCTTTGTTAATTCTGCAAACGTATCTATTTGTACTTCTAAACCCATTAGTTCTTTTCTGGATTCATTATTACTATCGACTAATAGTTTTAACTTACCATACTGTATTATGTTAGTTTCTAAAAGTAAAGTTAAGGATTCTAAATCTATAGTCTTAATTATATTCCAGGAACTAGTCTTCCTCAGAGCTGTACCTATCCTGACTGGAGCTATCCCCGGGTTCCGCTCGAGGTTTTGGAAGTTGAGACCGCTGCTTTGATGTACTATGGCCATCAGTAATATCACCCGCCACCTGTGGAGGTCGTTTGATATTTTTCAGTGCTACACGGGTGTTCCTCTTTTTAACCTGAACAGGAATAATATTTCTACTGGGTTTCCCTATTACTTTTGCTTTTTCGTATCTAGGAAGTTCTTTTGCTTTACGAATTCTAGTGTCCTTCATAAAAATAGTGTCTCCTTCTTTAATTGTAGGGACTTTTTCTCCTCCTCTTTTTTCCTTAACTTTAAGCTTATCGTTTACTAATTTATCGCTAACGTATTCATAAAGTATTTTTAGTCTTTTTCTATGGTCCTGAAGCAATTTTTGCATTAAGTTCATTTCTTTATCAACATCGAATAGATTCCCTGAGTCAGTATGACCGAATACAATTTCAAAAGGTGTGCATGTTGTAGCGCTGTGTATCGTGTTGTTATATGCCATAATAGCATATGTCATCACTGACGCAGCGTCTAGTTCGCTTTTATCGTATTTGGCTAGACGATAAATTTCAATTATGGTTGAATGGAATCGTTCAACTATAGCCATGGAGTTGGGGTTGTTTGGGGTACCTATGTGTAGGTCTATTTTATAAAGAAGTAGTAATTCTTTCATTAGTTCGTTGTTAAACTCTGCACCTGAGTCACAACTTATTTTTTGAGGTGTGCCGTACATACTAAAATATTTTATAAGAGCTCTGACGACTTCTGGGGTACTCCTATTTGGTATATTAATGGCCTGTCCCAGTTTGCTAAAAGCATCGACAATAGTTAAATAATATTTTCCTTCAATAAATAACAAGTCCATGAAACTTTCTTGGAATGGTGTGTCCTGACTTTGAGTAAGTTGTAGGGGTGGTTTAATTGGTTTCCTTTCATACTTCATCTTGCGACACTGTTCACATGCATTGATCACTGCTGTAATGGTCTCTTTCATATTATTCCACCAATAGTGTCTTTTTAGTTTGGCAAATGTCTCGTTAATACCCCTGTGGCAAGTTTTGCCTTCGTGGTATTTTAATATGAAAGCTTTTTGATCCTTTTCAGACTCAGTTAGATTTATAACTCGTTCGGTACATTCTATTAAGTTTTGTGATCCTTTTTTGTAAAGTTGAGTTACTACGCTACTAAAAGTTTTCCTAAACTCTGGTGCTTCGAAATAAATATAATATTTCTTTTTAAAATCGACATATTCTTTTAAAAACTTTTTAACAATTTCCTCGTTATTTATAGGTATATGGACCTCTAAGATTTTCTGTTTTGGGTTAGATATGTCTTTAAAATCAATACTATCTCTTAACCATGAATAAACAAGGATTTGCCTAGGTTTCGTATCTATAGCTTCATTCATTATAGGGATACCTTCATGTTCCTTGTTTGAAATTGAATGTGCTGTTGCTCCATCCTCCGAGTCCGAGATGTCCATTACTTCAAGCTGACTAGATGTTTCGGAGATTGACTCTCCTTCTACCACTTGCTTTATGAATTTATCTACATTGAATTTTCTTTTTTCTTGGTTTCCTACGTTCACTACCATAGATTCATTGTCATCGTTTGTAATATTAAGTCTTATACGAGACAATGCGTCGGCGTTTGTATTTTGGTTTCCCTTTTTATAGCATATTTCGAAATTATATTCCTGTAACCTCAATCGCCATCTCGTGAGCTTACTGTTTGGTTCTTTTAGTGAGTATAACCACGCTAGAGGTCGGTGGTCCGTAAATATTGTGAATTTATTTCCGTACAGATATGGTCTAAAATGTTTAACGCCTTCTATGACTGCTAATAGTTCCTTTTCTATAGTACTATATCTGGACTGTGTGTCGCTTAAAGTTTTACTAAAGTATGCTACAGGTTTATCCGATCCTATTGAGCCTTGCGATAAAACTGCACCGATTGCGAAGTTAGACGCGTCGGTAGTTAAAATGAATGGTTTTTTAAAATCTGGAAATTGTAGCAAAGGGGCGTTTGTTAAAAGCTTTTTACATAGTTCGAAGCTTCTCTTGTATTCGTCATCAATCACTATCTTTTTGCCCTTCTTCAAACATGCTGTTAGGGGTCTAGTTATTTTGGCGAAATCTCTAATAAATTTTCTATAGTAACCTATGAGTCCTAAAAAGCTTTTAATTTCTGTTGTAGTCTTGGGTAACGGATAATTAAGTACCGCTTCGATTTTGTCGTTATTTGGCTTCAGCCCTTCACTTGTGATTGTGTGTCCGAGATAGAGGACTTCCTTTCGGAGAAAATGAGATTTGTCTAGCTGTACTTTCAAATTTGTATCCCTAAATCTATTAAAAACTGCTTTAAGCTTTTCGATATGTTCTTGTAAGCTTTTTGAAAAGATTATAACGTCGTCCAGGTATACGAGGCAATGTAAGCCCTGTAATCCTCTCAGAACGTTATCCATAGCCCGCTGGAACGTGGCTGGGGCCGTTTTCAACCCAAAAGGCATCCTATTGAATTCATAGTGGCCAAAAGGGGTGCTAAAACCTGTTTTTGGTTTATCCTGTTCTTCTACCTCTATCTGGTGGTATCCGCTAGCCAAGTCTAAAGTCGTAAAATACACACTTTTTCCTAGCATATCGAATAGGTCGTTTATGTTCGGCAGTGGGTACTTGTCGTCAACCGTAATGTCATTGAGACGCCTATAGTCGACGACCATACGCCATTTTTGTTTCCCTGACATGTCAACCTTTTTGGGGACTAAATGGACGGGTGCACTCCATGGAGAATGCGACTCCTGGATAACGTCGTCCTTTAACATTTTCTCTATCTGTTTTCTTATTTCCTCGGTCTGGACCGGAGGTGATCTATGAGCCCTAATAAAAACCGGGTCCTCATTAAGGGTACGGATTTTATGTTTGACTTGATTAGTGAATGAGAGTGGGATTTCATCACAATAAAATATATCCTTGTATTCTTCGCACAATTTACCTATCGCCTGTCTTTCTTCGTCATTCAAATCATCCAATCTTAATTTACATAAATTTTGTGTTAATAATTCGTCATTCTCACTTGCTCTATCGGAGAAATTTAAGTTCACCTTTTCACCATAATACGGTTCGACCTTAAAAGGAGCTGTAACTACCAACGTCATATCTTGATCCTTGCAATTTTGTATGACCGTAGTTGCGTAACCGTTAGAACATGTAACTATCGCGGCGGCCATTCTTATTCCGTCAGTAAATTGTTTATAATCTAAAATAGCTTCGCCATTCAATAAATTGACTGGTAGTTTAATTCTCAATTCGCTACGAGGAGGCAGATTGTATGTCTCCTTCATAGGTGGAGTATAAATGATTGGAATGCGAGTAGTCTTAGTGAAAAGAGTTTGACTTTTCATGTCAATATTAGCGTCCAACTGTTTTAGTAGGTCGCTACCTATTAAGCCGTCATACTTATTATCTACACTATAAACATAAAATTTGCATTGGTCCTGGCTTTTAAAAATTTTGGGCAACGGTATGTAGACAACCTCGTCATGTTTACTTGACGCGTGGGTGCTTATTACTTCGAATTGCTCCCGTCGCTTGTACTCACTAAAATATTTTTTAACCAATTGTGGGCTAATAAATGATCGCGTACTTCCTGTGTCTATCATGAACACAGATTGTAGTTCCGGAATAAAAATGTGTGGTAACCTTAAAATCCTATCACAGTTTAATTCTAATCGTTCCATGTTGTAGAGGCCCTTATGAAAAAATTTTCTACTCCTTCGTAACCCTGAGAGGGTCCTGGGGATGGCTCGTTATCGTTTTCAAATAGTACTTGTCCCTCATCAAAATTATCCGTGTAATTAACGCGTCTCGAATTTGCCGTTCTCATAGTAACGTCCGTGTTAGCTCCTGACGTCGCATTATTATTATATGGGCGAGGCGCTGTGACGGCTGGCATGTGCTGATTGCGCATCAGGTGACTGGGTGTATTGTCCGCTACTTGCTGAGTCTGCGGCGCCCTGACCTGTTGTTGCCACGGGTTGCGCAAGTTAAATGAGTTACTATGATAAGTTCGATTTCTTGTTTGCGCTGAATTACTTGGTACATTGAAATTATTAAAATTGTTTGGCGTTCTATGAAAACTCGGTCCCTGGTTATCATTATTGGTTGGGACACGAATATTTTTATTGATAACATCAGGATTGTTTCCGTTTCTGTTATTCCTAAAATTCCTTACAGGATTTTTTATATCATACACTGTCTGGAAGTTTTGTTCCTCCAAGACAGTTTTTAAGGCATCTTCCAGAGTCGTGTTATTCCTAAGTCTAACTATTTTTACTAAATGTGGTGGCAAATTATATAGAAACACATTCAAAGACGTATGAGTGTAAATTTCCTGCTTAGCCCTACGTAGTCCTTCGTCTTCGATGGTTTCAGTAACCTTGGCCAATAGAATGCTGCGGAATTGCTGGACACGATTACAAAATTCTAAATAAGTTTCATTCCTATTCATCTTTAATGCTTCTAACTCTAACAGTAGACACTCCTCGGTCCTGGGATCGCCAAAGTGTTGAGAAAGTAACGATTTAAGTTCAGTCCAATTACTGATTTGCTCCCGTTCTCCCACTAAATTAGCTGCTGTTCCCGCTAGTCTACTGGTAATTACATGAAATAGATACGTATTCTGAATAGCATCTCCACCGTAATTACTTAAAATATATTCACATTTCTTTATAAACAGGGGTAGTTGCCTCGCATCTCCCTCAAATACAGGAATAATTTTAACCATTTCCGACGGAACCCTGACAATGCCTTCCATTGTGAATGAAGTTTGTTTACGTTTCGATTGACACACTTAAAAATGCTAAGTCGTATTGTTAGTGGAATTGTACACTGTAATACGACGTTAAAAATGCTATTGCGGCGTTAGATAATCCCTAATAACACATATATTGATTACAAATAAGGCCACGTATGAAAGGAACAGAGAGGATGATGAAAAAATTTGACTCACATTCCTCCCGGCAGCCTTCGGTCCCCTTACTGCTGGACTCTCCTGAACTGGATATTGCAGGATGCTGGATCTGGACAGCTCCCTGGATCTGCTAGGCTGGCTGGATCTGGACAGCTTCTGTGGCGGCTCCCTTGCGGCTTCTTAATAAATTTATTTGTTCGGCGGCTTCCCGTTAAAACGTAAAAACGTACGATTCTTGTCGCGACGTGATCCCGGATTTTTACAGGATACGTTACGCAGGAGGATCTACGGGAATCCTACCGGCTGCGCCAATTAAGTTAGACAGCAAGGACTTGATTTAAAAAATAATTTATTTACTTAAAAACCAACAGAGTTACAGCCTAGTTTATAATCAAGAGTAATCTGACTAAAATTAACTTACTACTAATATATATACTAAAATAATGCAGATCAGCTATGACGCCAATGTTCTACATTATGGCGTGCTGACAAAGGATATATTTTGGGGTTCAGCACGCTTAACTCACTCACGTGGAAACATGTTTTCATCAAGTCAGAAATCTCAGCATCGAGTACACTGTATGTTGGCTAAAAACTACGGAAATGGACATCGTCCAATCGTAATTAATCAAATGATAGGACGCCAAAATTTTTACAACTTCGAATGTCAGTCATGTCACGTGACGTAAAAATCTGTCAGTAGTCACGACTCCTCCAAATGTTTACTTAGGATTTTAATATTCAATATAAAGTTTTACAGCACGCCGCGCCAACACACATGATGGACTGAGCATAAATGACCAGCGAGTTTAAAAAAAACAGCATTCTCACCTCTCCCAAAACTACCGCCGCGGCCTCTACCGGGCCTTCCGAACCGATCGTTGCGGTCGTACGGCGCCGGCCGATAGCCGCGGGACGACCGGAACCCGCCGTCCATACGAGCTCCATACGACCGAACCTCATCAGCTGAGCTCATGAACACCTCTATGTACCTGCAAAAGGCGTACACGGGTCAGATGTGAGGATATGGCTGAGATTTTCGCGATACAAGCATCAGCAAACTGAGATAGCGGCGTGTTTGGGACGTGATGTAACGTTGATGAGAGGTTTAAAACTAGATAGGTTATCGTAGATTAGCAGTCACAGGCATAAACATGGTAATGGGTACTTCTTAAAAACGTATACACAAATCTTTTGTCAGTACACACATATTTGGTGGACATATTTTTAAGACTGGTCGCCGCGCTGCCTTAAAATTTCCAGCTTGATGGAGCTTATCATTACCATATATTTTTGTCCTAGGCTTTCCATGGTTTTCACAAAAAGTAATAATTGACTCCAGGGAGAAATCATGCACATATACTTCTCCTGCACATTCAGTGGCATAATGCTACAACGTTAGCCGCTCAGTTTGCCTATGTTTGTACAAACACGTTCTTACATGATTAAGTTTCTTATTACAAAACATACTCGTAATTATGGCTCTATACTGAAATTGATGTCTTTTAACTGAAACATCTCTATAAGTTTTAGGTTTTGAATTTTGAGCCACATTGTTTTGAATTTTAAAGCCAGGACCATGCACCCTTTTTTTAGTTATAATAACTTATAATTTCCATTGACCGAAGCCTTATTATAATTACATAATACACTTCTTGCGTACTCAAAGCTAAGAAAATGAGTGTTAACGTCGACTCTTGTTTGCAGCGGGCCGTTCAAAGGGAATCGTTTACAAGATAAATATTCAGCTCCTTGTAACAATTACAATTGCTATTATATTATTTTATGCCTATTTGTAATCATAATCCATGCCTTAATTTATATTAACGTGCTTTTCAACCTCTTTTCGTAAAACCTGTTTTAGATTACATACTATGATTTTTGTTTTAAATTAAATACACATCTTCATAGACAAACTTATCCTTGTCAATAATCAACCAATACCACAGACAAGATATCAAATCTTGCACCGGCCGAATCTTCCCCTCTTCCTCCCGCCGTCCCGCGCCCCGCGTCCCTCGCTCCCCCTTGCTCGCCCAACCTTCGACAACTCAACAACCGATCACTTGTGCACTGTTAAGTGCTACCTCCTTAGTCCTGACTTTGTATAATATTGGTCAAATCACCATGAAATTAGGCACCATTGGGCATGTCTTATTACGAACTAACTATTTACATAGTTATTTCACATGGACATAAACATTTTATTATCCTTTCAAACATTTCAAGCAGAGGGCTACGCGTATATTGGCTCGCAATCGCAAAAAGTTGAGTTTGTAGGACTTGAATGTAGAATTAAATTTAACTATTTTCGGCGAGGACATCACTACTGTACTATTTTTGAGAGAATGATTTTTCTGAACTTTTAACCCTCACTGAACCCGCAAATAGTTTCTACGGGTCATAACGCTCTAAGAAGATCCTTTGCTCAGTCAACGGGAAAGTGAGAATTAGCATAAATGGAAGATTAGAAAATATTTGAATAGTTTAATTTTATTGATAGTTGCAATTAGTGTTGCCACAGTTACTACTACGCAAAAAAGCTGAAGAGAGAGCGCCTGAACAAAGAGATACTGCCGCTCCATAAAAACCATGTTAATATAGGAATGTATTGTCGGTCGGTCAGAAATCGGAATTCCATTTTAATAATTTAGTTACAATAATATATGGTAGCAAGTGGAAAGAAATGGTCTCTGCCTACCCCTCTGGGGAAACAGACGTATGTATGTATGTAACTTATCCAAAATAATTAAAAGTATACCTACTAGTAAAGTATTTTTATGATTTGACCACTATACAATGTCAGTATAAGGCAGCACAACAAGTGCATCACTTTAAGCAAACTTTTTTTATGTAGGTATTATGAATCCCATATAAGTAGTTATAATCCATTAAAGGTCACCTTGCTTTAAAGAATAAAAAAAAATAACCAAAAATTTAAATGTCTCCACTGAGTTCGACTAATTGGTTTGATCCCCAGAATTTTATCTTATTCCTTGTTTTCCTTCAGTGCTTTCTGTAAAGCAAGGTAATGACCGTAGTAAGAGGGTCCCAAAGTTAACCCACTACACCAATACTTTAGTACTGCCATGGTTTGTGTTCGGTTCTCGCAATGAGGGGTAAATCGGTGACGTATGAAGAAACTTTCGATAAAATAAATGCATAGACATTGCTGTCTCAGGTACTTTGCTTTTGCCTAAAAATAATGACGTAAACGACAGTTACAGCAATCGGGTTACATTTGGCAGATGCCTGTTGTAACATTGCCAAGTATTTTTTGTTTTTATCATGATGGTAATGCATTCTAAATATAGCATCATTTTTAGTCTTGTAGACAGAAAACTATAATTTGATCCGTCAAACTAGATGCTAGGAAACAAAAATCGACTATATTTGTAATCGTGAAGTATAGTGAAGTAGTCAGGGTTATTATTTATCTGCTTGCTAGCTTCTGCCCGCGATATGGTCCACGTAGATTTTGATAATCATTATCTCCTCGGGATTTTTTAAGTTTTCCGAGATGAAAAATAGCCTGTGTTAATACAGGGTATAAGCTATGTCAATTCCAAATTTCATCCAAATTCGTCCGGCCGTTGTAGCGTGAAGGAGTAACAAACTAACGCACACACAAACCTTCGCATTTATAATATTAGTAGGATACAGCAGGATTTAAACTAGCCAAACCTATGTTACAAAAAAGCTTTTTAAACCATCACTTTGGATAAAGAACGGCACTTGCACTTGGCGACGTTTTTCACCGATAAAACCAGTCGGCTATGCAGGTACATGTGTAGACTGAATCGCTGTCGCATTGTTAACAAGCCCTACATTGTCACTACAATGCTACCTACTATTATGAAAGGTAAGCCAAATACTATGTTACTAACTTTAGTTAGACCATAATTGATGTGGCTTTATTTTTTTCATCATCAAAAAAACCTAAGCTGTAAAGAAATGCTGCAATACTAAGTTATAAATACACCATTATATGCTTTAACTCCTGGTGCTAACCCTGTGACACCGCCCCTCCATCGCGGCACAAACCAGACAGCATTAAACAACATTCCCCCCACCTGTGTCCTATTTTCTCCCTGTCCCTCGCCAGCGCCTGATCGGCGCTCTCCTTGTCTACGAAGTGTACGAAAGCCTCTCCCGAGGCCCGCCCCGAGCAGTCGGAGAGCAAATGCACCCCATCAGAGGCGACGTTGAGCCCTGGCCACCCCGACGTGCAAATAAAGATCATGTTATATTCGTATACCGAGCTGGGGTGAAAAGTTTTTCGTTTTTTGCTTCAATTTACGTCTTAGCAAGGTCTGAGAACCTCTCATTATTTAAATTTTAGCTTTAGATCTGGATAGTGCTATGGTGTATTATGACTTTTTCCGATATAAGGATTAACCTTGTGAACGCCTTACGTCAAATACGAAAGTGTCACTCACACGCCAAACACGTTTGCTACATTTCAACGTAATTCATACAAACCAAGTCGCTTTAAATCTTCAACTCGCGTCGGTTGTGGCCGACGGTGGCATAATTGTCACGACTTTCAGTTGACGGCCAGAGCCGTCTGTGGCGGCCAATTAAAAGGTTAATAAATTAATGAAGTTTTAAATATTGAAATTAATGCGAAAAGATGGTTAGAATCCCAGAAAGGGTAAACAATTGTCAGTTAGGTGCAAGTATTTGTTCCTGAGTCTTGGATGTTATCCCTGTATTTATTTGTTTATATAAGTATGTTTTCTGTTGTCCTGTACCCATAATACAAGCCTGGGATTAGTATATTCTTGCGAGGTGCTCCCCTGATATTTATCTATTTATTTTAGTTGGTAACGATTCCTTTTGTCTTCTATCTTCGCTGCTAACTACTGAGGACCGCAACGAGATGTTATTTAAATACTTTAAACTATTATTAAAAGATTAATGGGTCAATATTAAATATTGTTAATCATTAATAAAAACCACTAGCAAATTTAGACAAATTTGGCAGACATGTGCCTCTAATTTAATTCATAAATATACAATTTGTAACCGAGTCCTTGCATGTTAGTAGGAGTTTAATTTTGTTACACTGGGAAAAAGTACAAAAAAGAAACTAAAATGAGAAATGCTACATTTTTCTATTTGCTTTAAAACCAGATTCCTATCTACATAGCACCATCCAGTGCACATTAATAAGTCATGGATTAATGAAACCAAAGACTGGTACTCTGACAACCACAAGTCACAGACCACAACACTATAATGTTATATATTTAAATAAATCAGACCAAAGCAGTGACTGTATGATATCTGTATAAAGTAAAGGTATTTTAATATGTCAAATAGACATAAATATGAAGAAGGAAAACAGACTTTGCTAAGGACTGAAAAAGTGTGACATTGTGTTACTTAAAAAAATAAAGTGTTTAATGTTGTGCAATAACTGTGACAACAGTAGGTAATAAAAGTAATGACAAGCATGCTTTAATCTAATACATCTACAAAAAAAATTAAACTAAAAAAAACAAATAGCTCTTGTTTTAGAATAACCTTTTCACCCCTTTTCTACCTACAGGAGTTGACCCCAGAATTTAAGTCCAATAATATGGAAATAAAACAAAATTGTAATCATAGACATACCATTAAAGAATTGGACTATTTCTTCTTTAGAGCAGCCAAAGGGCAGCCCTCGTAGCTTGACAATGCCCATGTCATCAGTGACATTAGGGAGCGATCCAAAGCCGTTCTCACTTTGACGCATGGCATTCAAAGCCCACTCCATATCTTGGCGGTCAGTAGAGAATACTGCAAAACAAATCGACATTATGATTACTAAAGTACTTATAGATTCAACAAGTTATAAGTTATTATTTTCAACATAGACCCCTCAAACAGTCACTATGCCTAACTGTGGACGTTTTATTACAAACCTGGGGCTAGCACATCCGAATAAAAAATCCAGGAATATACAAGAATAAGAATTTCATCCAATCATTGATACATATTTCTAAACAAAATGGAATACTAACCCTGACCCTAATTTGTCATTGACCATGCAGCTATTTTGAGAAAAACTTGTTTAATATTTGCAATAAATAAAAAAATACACCTAATCCAAAGGGCACCTAAATTTATAGTTAATTCTGAATAATGAGTACTACGTTATTATTTACTTACCTTCAATATACCTCTTTCCCATGTTCTCCTTGTCTTTCTTCAGTGCTTCATCAACATCCTCTGCTGTCTCTACTTCCACAAAGCACTCCCCAGAAGGTCTACCAGGGCGTACCTCTGTTAAATGTACCCCTAAAACAAACAAATTTATAATTGCATATGTTAACCCTTAATTTGGCCATATTCATCACAGCGAACTGACCATAATAACCACTTTTTTTGTTTGGATTGTTTTTCTTTGCTGATTTTGAATCAAAAAGAGTTTTTATTTTTACCAAATCAAGGGTTAACCTACATTTTGCTCAAATAAAACAGCCTACAGGTCCTATTCAGTTTTTTCTATTATTGCAGATGAGAGCAGTACTGATTAAAAAACTGGCTTTAACCAATCAATCAGATAAGAGCGCCCTTAGGGCCCACTTATAGAATAATGTTCAATATTCATAAGTGAACCAAATAGATAGAACCAAATATCTTCACACCTGTAATCCCAGAGTGGAGTAGGCAGAGCTACAGAATAAACTACAACTTAAAAATCTTATTAATAATTCTGTAAGCACATTTTGCACAAATAGGCTAAGATGTTTACCAGCATATTAGTGACAGGTTGCCAGCCCATCACCTAACAGTACTACAAGCCTATATTCCTTTAGTCGCCTCTTATGATATCCACGGGAAGACTAGGACTCAACTCCCTTTCTCTAAAGCTTTACCAGGTGGTGTGACGTAGTAGCCCCTGTGCCCAGGACCCGTCCCCAAAAAAACTATAATTACTCATTACCAGTGGTAGTCACATTCAAAAACAAGCAGCTATAAACCTAACACTGTTGCTCTTACCCTCCTTTCCATTCAAAATGTTGACACCGTTCAAAAACTCGAGTACATCTTCAACGGTGGTGGAGAAAGGCAAGCCTCTTAGCTTGACAATATTACCGCAGTCACCGGATCCCAACATAGTCAAAGTACTTATAACACAACTTATTTAATATAAAAATGGTGAAAGGTGTTAATCCAACACGCAATTAGGCGTTAGGCGATACAACAATGAATTGATTTTAAAATTAGAAAATTCTGGCGTCGTCGGCCATCACAGCAAAGTAAGCTCGCTCAGTGCTCACATAAACCACAGATTGTATAATAGGCAAAGCAAAGGCAAGACAAGAGAGCTGTTAAACGTCACTTGTCACTTGGGTGATAAAACTAGAGATGTCTGTTAGATTGCTATTGCTACGCTCTGTCAGAATATCGATAAAATCAAAAATCAAAATCAAAATATTTTGTTGTTGAACTGTAGGTACATAGCTTAGTTTTGGTTTAGTTTATTTATTCATCAATGTAATATTACAATATCAATTGCATTGCATGTCAAAAAATACGAAATTACATTGAGATCGTCAAAGTTAAATACTAATAATCAAAGAATACAAAATTAAATAATAATTATAACAACAAAAATTGCACATCCTAATAAAATGGTCACTCGTCCGATGTCAATGTAATGAACAAAAATTAATAGAGTCAACACAATAATAAAATAAATTTACATTTCCAGTTCCATAATATATTATATTCATCAACCTGTCACTAATACACTGGTAAACATCTTAGCCTAAGTGTGCAAAATGTGGTTACAGAATTATCAAAAAGTTTTTAGAGTTTTTGGTAATTCTGTAGCTCTGCCTACCCCACTCTGGGAATAAAGGCGTGAGTTTATGTATGTATGTATGTATGTATTCATCCACGGAGTACTTTTATTGGATCATCCATTATACTATAATGGATGATCCAATAAAAGTGATCTCAGCTGATGTTTTAATGCTTCGACGGGTTGTACGATTTTAAGTTTAAAAGTTCATATGAGAAATGAAAGTTGATATGAGAGATGATAAACAGTATAATGTGAGTTAATTCCGCTACAGTCTACCATAAAATGGCGTACAATATTTGCATCAAGTACATATTTAAAATAGTAACATTTTAACTGTACAACCCCCACCCCGCGGAACCCCCTAGTTTAGGAGAGGCTTAAATGAGGGGACGGTCTCATCGGGGGGGGGGGGGGGGGGTTGGGTCCTGTAGTTTGGGACTCTGGGACAGTGTCGATGGAGCTCCGCAAGCGGAGCTCCTATTTCTGGGTAGTTTTGCCCTCCGGGCCTGCTGAACATCTAACCTAACCTAAACCTACCTATTTTCTGGTACTGGTTAGGAAACAGTGAATAAAAATCCTTATTCATAAACAGGGAGGTTTGGGTGTACAGGAGGGTAACCTAACCTAACCTAATCTAACCTAACATAACCTAACCTAACCTTTTTTTTTTTTTTTTGACGGAGTGGGAATGCGTTACGCATCATCCCCCCGGCCTAACCTAACCTAACCTAACCTAACCTAACATAACCTTTTTTTTTTTTTTTTTTTTTTTTTTTTTTACAGGGTGAAAATGCGTTACGCATGCCCCCCGTCATGGGAGTGACGGGGGGGTATGTGGGACTCACGTCCCCTCCCCTTCTCCAAGTGAGAAGGAGTAGGGGAGTGTACCCACTAAAAACACCCTGGCGTACCCTCATGCCAGTTAGGTTCGACGCCGTGGATCCCGCAATTGCATGCCCACGACGTCTACCGGCTGCCCTAGCCTCTGCTTGGGCTTCCCGCACCAAAGGGGAGAGGGGCCGAGCACGCGCGGTCCCCCTCCCAGACCGCTTAGTGGCTTTTGAACAGCAGGCGGGGGGCTCCCACCCCCTGCCTGCAGCCACTAGGGGTTAAGTTGGGTGGCAAACCGCCGCCGCCTCAACCCCTGCCGTCTGCGCCGGAGCGGGTGCGCAAGAGGAGAATCCTCGCGCTCCCGCTCCGCGGCCTCCTTCTGCGATATAATCGTTTCGCAAAAGGAGGCCACTGCCTCCCAAGACCTCTCGCTGCAGAGCATTGCCCCCACAATGCTGTAGAGCGAGAGGTCCTCCCGCTGTATGGTGAGTGCCATGGCATCGCGTTCTGAGCTCCAACGACTGCACACCTCGAAGGTGTGCTGAGCTGTGTCGTCGGGCTCGCCGCACTCATGGCACTCCGGGGTAGGCTCTCTGCCTATTTTGTGCAGGTAATGGCCAAAACACCCATGTCCGGTCATCACCTGCACAAGCCTGAACGACGTAGCGCCGCCTGCCCTCTCCAACCATAGGTCCACCGACGGGAGGATCGCCCCAATGGTACGGATACCGTAATGGGAGTCCTCCAGGTCGGCTTTCCATCGCTCCCGCAGTCGGCGCTCCGTCATTCGGCGCGTCTCCTCTATCTCCTCAGGGTCCGGGCGTTCTCCTCTCGCCCTAACCTAACATAACCTAACCTAACCTAACCTAACCTCCTCATATCATTATAATGACTAAATAGCGCTGTTCTAATGTAAAACTGTAACCTTGAATATCTCCTAAACTAGGGGGTTCCGCGGGGTGGGGGTTGTACAGGAGGGTAGCCCTCCCCCAAACCATCCCTTCCCCCAAATTCGACGGTCCATAATGGAAAGTTTATCCATAATTTGTGTTCATTTCGAAGATTAAAATTATGTTTGGCTAATAATTGTAATATGATAGTGATTTTGCTAGTTAAAGCTTCATGTTCAAAGGGCAAGACGAAGCCCTTTGCGTGTGACGTAAACAAATATGTCAATGAGTTTATCGACGCCTCTGAGAATGACAGAGAAAATTAAGCTATTTTATTATTTTAATTACATGGTGCAAGATTGGCATTAATGTAAAGTAATGTAAGTACGATTACAAACAAATCTATAAAAGCAGTGCAATAAATAAATGTTAACTGTAAATGAAAAATAATCTTATTATGGTGATGATGATGATGAAATCCGTTTATCCCTCAGAAGGGAAATAGGGCTCGTAGAAGGGAGTTCCATTTAACTCGATCCCAAGCAACTACTTACTACCAATTTATTTCAACACTGTCTAATGGAAAATACCTCTTTTTCAACTGAGCGCCGCCAGGTGTTACGGACGGGGGCGCCCTGGTCCTTTTTCCCCCCGAGTATGCCAAGTTAATCCTTCTTATTTAGGAATATGGTTATCGGGCCGCCGCAGTAGGTACGTGATTACTGCAACGCTATTTATGGTTTCTGGTATGTCAGCTCCCATAGTCGAGTATTCGACATGGTCTTTGGCCAACAAATCCCCAGAATACGCCGTAGACACTTGTTAACGAAGACCTGGAGCTTGCTATTAATCTCTTTCTTAACGAGCCATGTCTCGCAGCCATATAAAAGTATTGACTTGACGTTGACGTTGACGACTCTTACTTAACTTGATGCGGCGAGTTAATACTGCTGATGCCCAATCAGGGCGTCACCTGCGAATACGCAGCACGAGTTTGGTTTATGCATGCTTTCACATCCTCGTCACCACACAACGCTCTCCAAGTAGGTGAATCCACTTGATCAACAACCTCATTGTTGACATTGACCGGCGTGCTATCTTCGCTGTTTAGGCGCATGTCTTTGGTTTTCGCACTGTTGAATGCGTAGACCTTCTTTGGCAGCGGCTCCCGACAGGGGCCCGTTTCACAAAAAGTATTAAGTAGTCTAATAATATTAGTGTTTTGTCTCATTTTTTAGTTGTCTTTATGAGATAAAACACTAATATTATTAGGCTAATACGCTTTGAGAAACGGGCCCCTGGTCGTCGTTCTTGGAGAACAAAGATCATCGGCAAAATATATGTCTTTCAAGTTTTTTTTACACCGATAAATATAAATTATTATATTTTATCGATAATACCTTTTTTCATTTACATCTCACACATGTCACGTCGCAGCATTACCATAGACTGCACAATTAATTTATTTCTTATTTTGGTTGCAAAACATTATTACTTTTTTATTTTAAAGCATAGCTTTTTGGAAGTAATTAGATTTAATATTTCGAGTTAAATAAACTATAACTAATAGCAATATTGGCAATGAAAAAAATAATTTGTCTATGACAACATTAATAACTTTTTTACTTTTTATTGCATCTGTCTATTGCTGGCTGGTGGAGTGGCTGGCTGCTAAAAGTTTAGAAATAAATTTTCTCCTTTCTATGGTACCGGCGGTAGTAGCTGTTGAAGTCGCCGCGGGGCAAATAAATCTGGATCTGGATCTGGGATTATTCTTTTGCTATTATCGTGTAGTAATCGAGGTCTACGTTACACGCTAAAATGACGGTGGACGGCGACGTACCCGTCGAGCGGGACCGTGTTTTCATGGACATCACGATCGGTGGCTTGCCGTCCGGTCGGATTGTGTTCGAGCTTTATAATGATATTGCACCGAAAACAGCTGAAAATTTCCGAGCACTGTGCGCTGGTGATGCTGGAGAGGGTAAAGTTACGGGGAAACCACTTAGTTACAAGGTTAGTGTAACATTAACTCATTCTAGATTTTCAAAGGTTACTCTGGAAGTTGTCTGTGTGGCCACATCAAATTAGTAAGTAATTTTGTTTACATACGTACATAATCGGCAATTCTTTACGGTTAGTAATGGTGGTTGAACACTGCAAGTAGTTGCGAAGGTTATTTGCGTCTATACGGTAAGTATAAAGTGCGTGTGCCTCCCGCGTAAGTGACTCCCGTGGGTCGCTCGCACGGGTTACCTGCGCCGGTGCAGACGTGCAGAGTGCCTCAATATGTGCAAGCTACTTGCACTGTGTCCAAGAACCTTCAACGGTTCAACCATACAAGCAAGTAACTTGCATACTCCTCACACAAGTAACCCGAGCCTTTACTTGTTTCAGTAACTTGCGCTGTGTACAAGCATAATTATATTCAGCCCTTGTGGGCAGGGAAGTAGGCAGTTTGAGGATGTAAATGGGTCACTCGCACAGTCACTTTACACACACACTGCCTACTTCCCTGTAGTATGAAGACTGAGTGTGAACACTCACTCATGTCCATGTTGCTGTGGAAGTATTTCTAGCAGTGGGAAGAGCAGTGGAATGGGTTAAGTGTAAATGGGAAACTATAACTGGTACATTAAGCTTGTGCAGACTGCTTGATCAAGTAGCCTACCCCTTTACTTCCTCCAGCTACATTCACTGTGTATAGTCGAGTACATAAATATGTGTACACTTTAGGACCTTGTTTATTTATTGTCATGTTTAGACATAATATGAATTGTCACAGTGATTAAAGTGAAGAGGTACTAAAGGGTACATTTATTTATGAACTCAACTGTACAAGCCTCATAAGTAGTCAAATAGTCATCTCTATATGCCGAGTTTGATTCCTTGAGGCCGCCTTAGTAAACCGTTTTTGAGTGTTTTCTATAGTGACTGATGCTTTTATGGCAATGTAAAAATACCATGTGCATTTCGCACATTTAAATGGGTTATTGTAAGAAAGATCCTTAAGGCCCAATGTTCATACCTACTATTAGCTTTGAACATTACCTACTGTATACCTACTGATGACGCGCTGGCCTAGTGGGTAGTGGCCCTGCCTGTGAATCTAGCGTTCCTGGGTTCGAGTCCCGGTAAGGGCAGATATTTGTGTGATGAGTGCGAATATCTGTTCCTCAGTCATGGATGTTTTTTATGTATTCAAGTATATATTTCTCTATATAAGTATTTATATCGTTGTCTAGTACCCATAGTACAAGCCTAGAGCTTAGTTTGGGACTAGGTCAATTGGTGTGAGATTGTCCCCTTATATTTATTTATTTATTTATTCTATTTATGCTTTAGGTCAATCCTTCATCATTTGTAAGCAGTTCAGTTCAGTTCAGTTCTTTATTGGTAAATATAATTTACACGTCAACAATTTATATATCTTAAATATACATAAAGCCTAAATAAATAAATAAAAAAAAAAAAAAAAAAAAAAAAAAAAAAAAATAGCCTAAATATGCATTAAGCCTCAGTGATTTGTGAGTTTATTGGTCATCATTGCTTTTGTATGAATGTATTTGATCAATTCTTTCAGGGAATGTTGTTTCACCGAGTGGTTAAGGACTTCATGATTCAAGGAGGGGACTTCACCAATGCTAATGGAACTGGAGGAGAATCCATATATGGTGGCACTTTTGAAGGTAAAAGAGAAATGGTGCAGATTTAACATATTTGCTGCCGGTACCTATTATTAATTGAAACAGGTTAAAACACGTGTATCATTACGTAGAATTTTCGTATCATTGAAAGGCGCCCGTTGAAATTTGGTATAATTTCGCCCTGCACAAGTTAATTGTCTTTGGCTGTCACAAGTCTAACGTAACCTATGAATTAACGCCTAAGAGATCCTGAAAACATCATGGTTTGAGCAGAAAATACGGTTTTGATAAATATATATTTGAAATAGGGTTTTTACAATTGATGAAGTGAAATTTGATGAAATGATGGGTTACTGTTACCATTTACTGTGTATGCCCCATCCCAGGGTGATATCCACTGAGATCACCAGCTAGGATCTCCCACATATTCATTTTGTACATGAGGGATCCTACCAGGTGATCTCAGTGGATACCGCACATTCCAGAGGCAATTCAAGATACATTTTACAAGTGAGTGCATCACATTATAGGGTACAACTTAATTCCAAAATAAAACCATGTTCAGACTTTCTGGGAGATTTTAGATTATGTCGGATGGGGGTGTAGTGTGTACCTGTAATATGGAGCATGCACAGTGATTGTGTTAACTTGCATTATTTACTAGGATGTACTTATGTGTTTTCCATATTATAAATCTGTTTCACTTGCAGACGAGACATTTGAACTTCAACATGACGAGCCTTTCTTGTTGTCTATGGCTAATCGAGGCAAAGATACTAATGGCTCACAATTCTTCATGTAAGTTCCACGGATAATGGTAAGAAATTTATAAGTCTTCAAATGGCAAGGGTCCCCAGTAAAGTTAATGGTTTACCAAGTTTTTTTTTTACAATATTTAGTTATTTTCATATTCAGTAATTTTTTTGAAGTTCAAACTTGTTTTCTATTGATTGTTGTCTCATTGTTGTTTCAACTAACGTTTTATAACAATTTTATTGCCATTAAATTAATTAAGAAATCAATTTTCTTCATTAACTATTTACATTTGTCTATAGAATGCTTACTTGAATAGTCATGTTCTACTAATACTTTTAGATTTTAAAGGTTTAACCTGGTCACTCTCAAACCATTTTACCAACATCTTGCATTTGCGACCCCTTGCCCTGGCAATAGAACTGATTCACGGGTTTATTTTTCGTTTCTTTTCTTTAGACTTACAGCAGTATTATCAATCTATGAACCTTAACCCTCAAGTGACATGCAGGACTGTGGCGAGCGTCGTGATTTGCAAACAACTTTTACTCGTGAACACGTCCCTTCTAGTAAGACTAGGCGACCCCCCTAAGGTCACCCTTTGACCCACAGATTAAATAAAAATGGTCCATATTCAGTCACAATGGAGTAGCTCTTAGAACTTCTGGTGTCATGTTTTTTAGTGTCTCCTATTAGAAGTATGTGGTGGTGGAGTGTATGGCTAAGGGTTAACAGTAATGTGTGTTGTAGAGGCCGAGACGCGGCTGGGCGCTGCGGGCCCGCGCTCTCATTTCTTGTGTTCTGTGTGTTGTAGAACAACACAGCCGGCACCGCATCTCGACAAGTAAGTACTGTTTTATTTACTCATCATCATTGCCTAGCCATATTCCCATATAATTTGTAGTTGGCCATCTTTTTGCGACATTCTATTATATAACTGTTTTATTTCTGTATCTTTTATACTATGATGAAGTCACATGAGCTCGAAGCCACTTTACGGTAAATGGGCTTTGAGGCCCATAGATATTTGAATCTGTAGATTGCAATCTCATTATTTATCATGTACTACTAAAATGTTTTTTTTGACCATTCAGTCTACTAATGGTCGCAAATGATCAGTAAAATATTAATAATAGTTATTTAAAATGCATACATAAAAGTGTCAGCAAAAGAATCTCCGTCTCTTCTTACCCGTTTTTAATCTGTAAGGTCTTGCTGGGTTTCTTTTTTATTGAGTAAAAATTGATATAAAGCTTTTTCTTAGCCTGACAGAATACATGTTTTATGCGTCTACCGATTTTTTTTTTTATCATTCATAAGTATTGCCAATGGCCATAATTGCCTAATAGTGTATTTACTCAATCAGTTTTGGTTACTATCCACGAATTTTACCACAGAAATAATTTCCTAGTAGCGTATTTACTTATTCAGCTTTATAAATTCGCGAATTTTACCGGTATCATAATTTCGTAAAAGCGTATTTACTTAATCAGTTTTTTTATTATTCGCCAATTTTACCAGAGTCATAATTTCCTAATACTGTATTTAATCAATTAACTTTTTTATATCGATATCACAAAGAGGTTCATTCTCAAGTTTTTACGGTAAATGAGACTTGGGAAATACATATGAAAAATTTAAAGTAGATTGAAGTCGGCATAACAACAATATCACGTAAGAAACAAACGTAGGTATTGCGAAAAATGACAACTATTAAAGTTTTAGAATAGGAACAGTATACAAAAAAACGAATGGGAGACTTTTGGTATAGGAACAATATCGCATAAATATCGGTTGGCCATATTTGAGAATAGAGATGCAAGCGAATGATAAAAAATTGTTAATGGGTAGAAAATCAAGAGTGGGGAAAAACGTGAATGGAACAAAAACTATTGGAAAACAAACATTTTGGGTAGCTAATCTGTACACTACCGATCACTATGCTTTACTCTTACTTCAACAACAACACGTACAGTCAACCAATTTGATTTCTAGGCCACTTTGGACTATGTTAAAGTGACGTTGTCAACCAAAACGTAAGAGACTCCCTATGATTTGGTTTACAACGTCACGTTGACAAAGTCCATAGTGGCCTAGGAATCAAATTGGTTGACTGTACATATGCCGGTTACGGCTTCCCGTGGAAATGTTGATAGTCTAGCAGTCCTCTTTAGAGTATTATTAAGCTAGAGTATTTTCCTTGTTGCCAGTGTGCACGTAGTGTTCGGCAAGGTGGCGAGCGGCGCGATGCTGGTGCGGCAGCTGGAGGCGCTGCCGGTGGACCGCAACGCGCGCCCGCTGCAGGACGCCGCCGTCGCTAACTGTGGACAACTCGTCAGGCTCAAGGGTGAGTACTGTTAGTAACACGAAACCGTAAGCTATCGGTTAGACGTACTGCAACGATTGAGCATGTCGCATCGATATTAAACTCGAGGCAATTGTCGGTGTTAGTTTCCTCGTACTAGCCAAGCAATATTAAATTAGTCTACCTACTGAATCGATATCAATTATAATCAAAAGGCTATCCCTTAGTCGTAGTGGAGTAATTCCGGAAATTGGGATATTTCGAAAGTTACGAAATACTACTGAACTTGTAAATATTTTTGCTCTGGCAACATCTTAAAATCATTCTTTTGTGGGGATCTAAGTTCAAATATTTGCCGGGTGTATTATACTTTTTCGATACTAGTTGAGCGTGCAGTGGGGCGGGGCGTGCGGTGTGCATGTATTACATGTGATACCCATACCGAGTGGACGCTGGACCAGTGTGTTTGACGCTTGCCTGCGACGCTACTCCATTGTTTGAACTAAAACTCCCCTCTTTGAGCGTCCACTCAGGCCATACGCTAAGGGTTGGAAGGTTTGAAGGAGGTACGCAATGATTTGGCCATTACGAGTATCACGATGACGATAATGAATCGTTATTTATTACGATAACAGATGGATTAAGATTATAAAAAACAAAGAGTTTGTCAAAAGTGGCTTTTCGAAGTGCTATTTGGTCTTTCGTTACAGTGTGATAATGATAAATGTTTAAAGAAAAAAGTAGAAGAAAATAATTATGATATGGGCAAGTATGAATAGGCATATCCCCTGATTAAAAAAAAAGGGTTGGAATTGTTGGAAGAAGAAAGGGAGAAAGTTTATTAAAGTATGAAAAAACGGCTCGTCAGTGCGGACGGCAAGCTAAGCAAATAACTAAGTTAACCTACTCCAGCCTTCATCTATTTGAATTTATTGGGAAATAGAGTTATGACTTGTTCAAGAGAAGAAATGAAAGTTATTGGGCAATTTAACAAAGCAGTTTGAGTTGTGATGATTCATGTAAAGTTATTTTACATTTTATACTTGAATAAAAATATAATTACTTTTAATTATTTGCGTTACAGCCAAAAAACATAAGGAAAAGAACAGTGAAGGAAGCGAAGCGGAGTCTGAGAAGTCTCACAAAAAGGAAAAGAAAAAGAAGAAGGACAAGAAAGAGAAGAAAAAGAAGAAGCGGTGAGGATGAAATTATTGAATATTTAATCGTAATCAGAGTGTGTCGTCGTTTTCTTCAGTTGTTTTTATTTGAATCCTCCCTTTTGGGTCAATCATATATTCCTCCCAAGATTTTACTACTATTGCTTACCAAACATGTTACAATTCTTGTCTCCTTCCAGTCATCATTCAGAATCCGTTGAAGAAGAGTCTAATGAACCAGCTCATCCTCTCGTTCAGACCTCAAAGATTGACCCCCGCGAGATTCCTGACGTACCAGCCAATAGGTTCCTCATGAGAGGCGGGCGGGACAATGAACGAGAGAGGAATGACCCTAGGAGGGACAGAGAGAGGTAAGCAGGCACCACCCGTATTTTCGAACGGAAGCTTAAGCGATATCGTTATCGATATCTTTATATATCGCCCCTTTACTTTCTCATCCTCGTATATGATCGAATAGTTAGATAGGAAAAGCACTCATGTTCGCTTAAGAATAAAGACTAGTTTCTTATCTAACTATTCGATCAGGTTCGAGATTGAGAAATTAAAGGAACGATATATATTATACAGCAGGGATGTTGCGGATATTCGCATCTATATCCGCAACCGCGAAACTTCCGCATCAAAGGCGTCGGGACATCAGAGATCAAATATTCCTGTATAAGATTATTACCGCCAAAGGGCATTGGGTAAGTCTGTGTCGTGGTCTCCCAACTGAAACAATGTATACTTTAATAAACTCGTAGATGGCGTCACAGGTATTGAGCGAAACATTTGAACCAGTAATTGTGAAGATTTAATGATTTTTACACCTTAATAAATTCAACGTATCTTAATTATATAAAATATATCTTTCTCTACATAAAATAAGGGTTATATTTTATAAGTTTAATAAATGCCATAAAATTTATATTAACTCCATCGAACTTGTACAATACTTGTGAGCTTTCAAGCTTGCTATGTTTTATTGGGTACTGTCACTAGATGGCACCATCACGGATGACCACCATCACCATGTTTTCTGAGCAACCGAAATGTCATTTATCTACTCTCATATCGTAAAGTTCGAATTATAAACTCCAAAACGGATTTATATTGACATAGTTTATAAACACAACGAAAATTAAAAAAAACCACTATATCATTATTTCTCTAACAAAATTATGTTAGAAAGTATTTTTCTTACCATTACGATACAAGTTAATCCAAAAAGTTAATGTCACCAACGAGGTTCCATATCAATTATTTTTTTATAATGGAACGCACATGCGGTTCGCGTCATTTTTACTGCATTACAAAAAGTTTTCTTTCCAATTTTTACTTGTCTGTGACAGCACCCGCTTTTTTAACGCATGCGCGGTGATGTGCTAGGTTTTGGCGACATTCATTGAATACGTGTTGTTGTAATGTATGAGCGTAGATAAAGTAGTGTATGAAACTGCACATAACTAGGTACCTATTATGCAACAATTTCATAAACTACTATTATATTATAAGTAGTGTTTTGGCTGATGTATTTTTAAGTTTTATTGTATCTTAATGTGTTGCACTTTGCTGTTTGTTTCCCAAATAAAATTAATTAATTAATTTGAGAATCCGCATCCTGAAAAATCGATGCGGAGCGCGGGCTACGTGAGCTTGTTAGTTTAGTTACTAAACTAATGAAAGTACTAAACTAAATTTATACATTTTTGTACTAGCATTTTTAAAAATACAATCAGTAGTGCTTGAAGCAATTTGTTTCTTATTATGCCCCTAAGGAACTAAAAAAGCCATAAACATACATAAAAAAGCAAATTATAAGAGATTATTTTTAATTTGAGTAAGGGAATAGAGGCTGTGTAGTACTGTTAGGCGATGGGCTTGCAACCTGTCACTAATAAACTGGTAAACTTCTTAGCCTAATTGAGCAAAATGTGGTTACAGCATTATTAACAAGTTTTTAGAGTTGTTAATAATTCTGTAGCTCTGCCTACCCGACTCTGGGAATAAGGGCATGAGCTTATGTATGTATTTATTGTTAATTTTGGCTTACTGCAACTATGTTAAAACTTAAAAAGGCCAAGGAATCCAATTTCAAACTTTCCATTTAAATAGAAGATGAGTTTTTGTTAATGTTTATTTTTGTAGTTTCAGTCGATTCCTTATGTAAGTTTCTGAATATTTATGATCAAATTCATATTACACATGCTGAAGTTTTTCTCTGACGCCTTTTTGTACATTTCCTTTTTTCTAGGATGAGATATCGCGAGAGAGACCACCACAACTACACCAGAAGTGGCCGGATTATCAAAGGACGTGGAGTTTTTGTAAGTACCTATTAGGGCGCATTCTATTTTGTATGATCGTCCCATCCACCGCCGCAAAAGGAGCGCTGTGCGCGCTCCACGCATGCCTCGCGCTTTTACACCCAAGGCGCTCGTGAGCAAATTTGTATACTTAAAACTTTTTCAACTGACCTCTTCCACTGACCGGCAAACACAATGGTCATTGTATCTATACAATCTTAGCCGGGCGGTTATGAAATGCAAAAAAAATAATATTGCCACTATTCTATTACTGTATTTTGTAGTCTATTGTCTAAAGAAATTGATAATCTTTGTTAACCTTCGAAGGTGGTTATTATCTGCATTAACTGCAATCTCGTTGTCCTAATTAGGGGTTAACTACACAATGCATGGCTTTGTATTTTTAAGTGGATAAGCTCAGTTGAAAAAGTTTAAACTATTCAAGATTCTGTTTGACGAAACGTAGTTAGCAAGCGGATTGAGCGCGCGCCCTCCGCTTTTTTTTAGCGTGACACGCAGCGCACTTCGGGCGATTGCTTCCTTGGGACTCGTTTGTCATGACCAGACCTAGGAATATTCGGGGCAAAATTAAATGACAGCTAGGGATTGCCTATATCGATAAACTTAATTATCGATGCTTTTCCCATATATTAGTGATCGCTCTAAGTTTTGTTTGTAAAAATAAAATTTGATTGAAAGTATGCAATGAAACAAAATTGCAAAATAATTCTGGTTATTCTTTATTTTAAAAGGATTTTTTAACCTTCACTCGTCATCATCATAATATTTTTTCCGTATTATGAATTTCAGAATGACTGTCCCATTTACTATTGTTAAAATAATCGACTAGAATTTGTTAGGAGTAAAAACAATATGACGATGATGGGTGAAGGTTATAAACCCTTTTAAAATAAAGAATGACCAGAATTGTTGCTATTTTGTTTAATTTGCATACTTTAAGGGCGTACCCCGTCTCGATGACCTCGAGCATTTCAACTTCTTCCCTCCCCACTTCCTTTCCTCACCTCTGCAAGTTTACGTACATGCGCCATCGCTTTTTCGTAACGCCATCTAGTATAAAGTAAATGTACTACAATGGCCAACTTTTTAGGCCGCTAACGACATCTTACGGATTGTTGGCGTACTACTATAACTTGCAGTTGGTATTGAGACTTTTTATTGATCATTAATAGGAGATTTCCGAGATATTGATCATTAATAGGATTTTTTGTAATTTTTCCTTATGTCCGTGATACGAAAAACCCCTTAATTCAAGTATTAATTTAAATAAAAAACAGTGTTTTCTTGCATGACTTGAAACACTATGAAATAAGGAAGCTACATGCCATTTTTTTTCCTTACAACTTTTTGAGTAACCTTACAAAATTGGTTTTTCCATACTTGGTGAAACACAAACGCGGGGTTCTCTTAGTATGGAGAAAGTAACTTAGGCGCGTTTACTCAAAAAGTTGCAAGGAAAAAAAAATGGCATGTAGCTTTAAAACTTCCTTATTTCATAGTGATTCAAGTCATGCAAGAAAACACTGGTATTTTTTTTAATTAATACTTGAATTAAGGGGTTTTTTGTATGACGGACATAAGGAAAAATTACAAAAAATCCTATTAAAATGATCAATATCTCGGAAACCGTGAAACTTAGCATAATAGTAAATGTGGTCAAAAATGTTCAGAATGACCCTTACAACCCCTTAAAACCCCTACACCCGACTGTCAAACACCCTGTATAATATTTACCAGAAATATAACAAACTCGTCAGTGGAGTTCAACAGTGAGTCGTGTACCTGCTCGTAAAGTACTCGTAGTTTTGAGTGAGAGTAGTGTTTGCACACTGTAGACACCAGGCATAAGAGATATGACAGAATGCTAGTGGTGCACAGTGCGGGTAAGTCGGCTTGCTGTGAGACTGCGTCATTTGCTTGGAAGGTCGTCAGGTTGCGTAATTGTCCATTGTCGAGGGTCACCAATGTAGTTAGAGAGGGCAATAGAGAAATCTCTCTCCAGGCGGGTGTTATGCCTGGGGACCAAAGTCCATTGGGATGAAGTTGGAAGTGCTACATATATCAACTGACTGTTGAAATTTCGCTTGCGCGTTGTAGAACAGTTTAGTTCCGCTGTCTGACGTTGTGACGCTGTTGGCGCTGGCGAGTTGGTGGTACATGGTTTGCCGTTAGATGTCGCCACGTCGCGCGTGGCTCCGAGCGGCACGGGTTCCCCGTTCGACGGCCAAGCGGCGTATGCCGCCCGTCGCCCCCGCACAGACCCGGGAGTGGGGATTAGCGCGCAAACATTAATATTTTCTTTTTCTCAAAAACTACAGAATCAATTAAAAAAACATCCGGCCAAATTAAAGTTCACATTATTTTCCAATTATAAGTTAAGTCTCATGTGTAAATATCGCATAATTAGGCAGTTATAATGGATTATAGATCGAGAAAAGGGTTCACGGGAAATTATTATACTCTTAAAATATAAACATTTGCGAAATATTTTTCCGTGAAAAATAAAGAACAAATGCCAAGCTTAAATATATGTTTTTTACAGATTTTTGTACTACATTTTGGCTTATTTGAATCGACTTGAAAATCGCTAAAATACGCCGGGTAGCCCCTTAAAAAATAAACTATTTTTACAATCAAAACTTGGAGCGATCACTAGTATATAGGAAAAGCATCTATAGTTAAGTTTATCGATATAGGCAATCCCTAGCTGTCATTTAGTTTTGCCCCGTATATTCCTAGGTCTGAACATGACATACTTATTGTTAGTACTTTCCGCACTTGCATCAAAATACTATTCTAACATTTTGTAAATTTATCCAATTTTATTTGAACGCTGTATTTAACTCAATATCCGAGGGTACGGCAGTGGGCGAGTATTCCGTTTACATATTATAATGCAAGTGTTGTTCTTCAGCGCTACCGCACCCCGTCCCGCTCCCGCTCTCGCTCGCGCTCGGTGACGCCACCGCACTGGCGGCAGGCGCAGCGACGCATCATCAAGCTCTCCGAATTCGAGGTTTGTTCCTTTAGTGCTAGCTTTAGATAGATTGTGTTTTGGCTTGTCGTTCTGGAACTATATAAAAGGGTCATGCACAGATTTAGGGTACTGTTTTGGCTGTGGACATACCCGAAGTTAACGTATTTGATGCTTAATTTTCTTTAGTACTATCAAATAAAATGCTTATGATAACTTATATGCACGCTAGCCTTTAACGATTGACCACAGAAGAGACAACTTTTGTTTTTTTGAGTGTGTATGACCCAAAATTGAGCAACTAATCGACGAATTTTCAACTATTGTTTTGTTTGAACTGGTCAAGGGGCCTGTATTTCTAAAAAAAGTAATTCATCATGTTTGTATGTATATCTTTATCATTGTAATTTAACCCGACAGTAATAAGACAGTAATATTTGTTGTGACGATGTCGATAAATACGCTTAAGTGTGCGAAATGCAATATTGTGATTTGTGAACTGTTATCATTTATTCAAAATAAAGTGGATGTAATTGTCAACACAAATCTTATCTCAATATGTGAATCGTCTTTCTCAGCGGAGGAAATTAAAAATGCGAAGTCGTTACTATTTGAATCCATTAAAACTTCGCAGAAGAAAGTTAATAGGCGCAATGATGGCAAGAAACAAAGAGACCTGGAAGATATCTTAAACGTTTTTAAGGTGTTAGATCCAGATGATATCCCGATTTTTGTGGCTCGTGACTTGCATAAATTACCGCCAGTAACATTCGATCACACAGATGTCACGAAGCTTCTTAAGGAATTGGTGGTGTTACGTGCCGACATGGATTCCATTAAGGGAAATTATGCTACTGTGGAACAGCTTCAAGACCTGAAAAAAGTTTTACACCACTATGAACCAACGCCAGCATCGCTGAGTACCCGCAATATTAATATGAAAAGGGGAGGGTATGTATTAGACAGCGGGCCGGTTGCGTTATCGGCGGCGGACATTACTGACCGCTCGGCAAATGCGAGTGCGGAGCAAATTAGCACCGTGCCGGAGTATCGTGCACTTGTTCACTCCAGCGCTCGGACGAGCGCGCCAATTCACGCCGCACCGGGTAACTCAACACTGTTGGAAACTGGGGCTACAGAATTGAACGACGGCGCTGATAAATCTTTTAAGCAACCTACTATGGCGGAGATTCTAGGTGATGGAGATTGGAAGCAAAGTGAACCCACGAATGGGTGGAACTTAGTAGAATATAAAAAACCTAAAAGGTTCGGTACTAAAAAAGGCGTCGCATCCTCGAGCCTAGGCGACAAATTTAGAGTGGCCGACATCAAAATCCCGTTGTTTATAACGTATGTGAGCAAGGAAACGTCGGGAGAGGACATCAGCGAATATATAAAAAGTAAAACGGGAGAAACTGTTACTTTACAGAAAATTAATATGAAGAAGGATCGATCATATAGTGCGTTTAAGTGTTATGTACCTAAACATAAGTTAGATACCTTTTTGGATGACCAGATGTGGCCCAGTGGGATTATATTCAGGCGATACATGCGTTACAAGAACGTTGTAAACAACAAGTACCAACAAGAATAAAATATATTTATCATAATGGAATACAACGCATCAACAATAACTTTAGCCACTTTTAACTGCAAGAATGTTAAAAGGTCAATGAACTGTGTTCGCGCGCTATGCGAGTCAGCTGATATTATTGCGCTGCAAGAAACTTGGTTACTGCCGCACGAGTTATCATGGCTTGAGGATATAGACCCAAGTTTTAGCTATACTGGAAAGTCTTCAGTAGATATATCGACAGGCGTACTTAGAGGAAGACCTTACGGAGGGGTAGCCATAATATGGAGAAAAAGCTTATTCCAGTCAGTGTCGATTGTGCAAAGTGATAACGACCGGTTTTGTGCTATTCGCGTTACTGTGAATGATAGATGTTTCTTAGTTATAAATGTGTATATGCCTACAGAGGGTATTGACAACCTACCATTATTTACTGAGTGTTTAGGAGAAATGTATTCCATTATCGAAAATAGTGGTAGAGAATCTGTATTTGTGTTAGGGGATTTTAACGCGCACCCTGGTGAGTCGTTTTGTGATGAACTTTTAGAGTTTTGCTCGGAACATGACTTAGTGTGTGAGGACGTGAATAACCTTGGCATCCAGTCGGGAACTTTTACATTTATAAGTGAGGCCCATGGTTCTAAGCGTTGGTTGGACCATTGCATAGTCACACGTTCAGCGGGTCAAACAATAACTGATGTCAGGGTTATTTACGATTCTTATTGGTCAGATCATTTTCCGTTGTTGATTCAATGTAACATTGACGCTATTCATGTTAAATCGAAATCAGTGCAAAACGATGTTCTATGGGGAGAGAGAAAGTCTGAACAAATATATACCTACTCTGAGTACTGTAATAATAATTTAAAATCTATTGATTTCTTACCGGAGTTTACATGTTGTGCAGATAAATCGTGTCGAGATCCGTCACACCAGTCGCTGATTAAAGAGTTGTATACTAAGATTGTAGGTATACTGCGCGAGGGGGGGCTATTCTTAGCAAAAATACTGTGTCGCGCAATAACAGTAAGGCTAGGGGTGTGAGGGGATGGAACAGGTTTGTGAAGGACGCAGGCTAGGTGTTCATTTCAAATGTGGATTGCTTGTGGTAAACCGGAAAGCGGGCCAGTTTTTGAAAGTATGAGAGAAAACCGTAAAATTTTCAAATCTAAATTAAAATGGTGTGGTAAGCATCAGGATCAGTTTGAAATGGACAAATTCGCTGCATACCACTCCGATAAACAATTTTCAAGGTTTTGGAAAGGTACGAGAAACCTAAATAAAAAGTCAGGTATACCAACCAGCATAGATGGAGCAGCAGAGCCATCAGAAAAAGCAAATCTTTTTAAAGATCATTTTAGAGTGACATCGCCGCTAGGGCCGGCGGGGCGGGTGCGCAATGCGGGGCCGGTGGGGCGGGGTGCTGGTCTCTTTTTCACGTGCAAAGAAGTAAAGAATGCAATCAAAGACATGAAAAGGGGCAAGTCGCCGGGCCACGACGGGCTCAGCGTCGAGCACCTGCAGCATGCCGGCGTGCACCTCGCGCGAGTTCTCACTCTGCTGTTCAATTTATGTCTGGGACATGCGTACCTACCTCAAGAATTAATGCAAACCTTAGTTGTGCCCATTGTGAAGAATAGGACAGGAGATGTGACGGACAAGAGCAATTATAGACCTATCTCGCTAGCAACGGTGATCGCCAAAGTGTTTGACAGTGTGCTAGATCGCCATCTCAGTAAACACATCAGGTTACACGATGCCCAGTTTGGCTTCCGGGCTGGGTTGTCTACGGAGAGTGCCATACTGGCTTTAAAGCACACTGTTAAATACTATCTGGATAGGAAAACGCCCGTGTACGCTTGCTTTTTGGACCTCTCTAAGGCTTTCGACCTTGTGTCGTATGATGTCCTGTGGGAGAAGCTTGAGAGAGCGGGGATCCCAGCCGACCTTGTAAACATATTGTCATACTGGTATCAAAATCAGACGAATTATGTTAAATGGGCCAATACGTTATCTGATCAGTATAGACTTGAGTGCGGGGTAAGGCAGGGGGGCTTAACTTCTCCTGGACTATTCAACATTTATGTAAACCAGCTGATTGTGGAGCTCAGCGGCACATATGTTGGCTGTCACGTAGATGGTGTATGTTTTAATAATATAAGCTACGCAGACGACATGGTGCTTCTGGGACCCACAATCGGTGGTTTGCGTAAACTGGTGGCGATTTGTGAGGCGTTTGCCAAGGAGCATGGGCTGAAGTACAACTCAAAAAAAAGTGAGCTTCTGGTATTTAAAGGCAAAAATAAGCCACCGGCTTCTGTTCCTTCAGTCTATCTCAATGGAGAGCCCTTGCAGAGAGCCACACAGTTTAGATACCTAGGGCATGTCGTAAATGAAGATTTGAAGGATGATAGCGATATAGAAAGGGAACGCAGGGCATTGGCTGTAAGAAGGAACATGTTGGCTCGTAGATTTGCTGGTAGTACACTTGAAGTCAAAATCACACTTTTTAAGGCATTCTGACAAACTTTTTACACCAGCAGTCTTTGGACTAACTACACCCAAAAATCTTACAATACCCTGCGGATATTGTATAATAATTTGTTCCGGACGATGGTGGGGCTGCCTCGTTACTGCAGTGCGTCAGGCATGTTTGCTGACGCACACAACGACGACTTTTATGCGCTTATGCGCAAGAAAGTCGCCTCACTGATATGCAGAGTGAGAGCAAGCTCCAACAGTCTCCTACGGGTGGTCGCGGAGAGGCAGGACAGCGCGGTGCTAGGCAGGTTCAATACGCTGCACGCAGTTCCTGCGTCTCGGTGACACCCAAATTTTATATTTTAGTTTACATAGCTCTGTACTAATATAGTTCTTAAGTTACCTTTGTTACTAACACTCTATGGACCTAAAGTTGTCTGACAATAAAAACATTTTATTTTATTTTATTTATTTTTTATTTTATTTTATTGCACAAAAAAAAACAATTACAAGTAAATTCGTAAATAAACTTAAGATTACAATGGCGAACTCATCATCATTATAATATTATTTTGATTTGTGATTGATAAAATGATCTGCTGTACGTGTTTTGCGACGTTTCTTCTCTGCAATGATTGCCTTGTCCGAAGCGCCATATTGTACTTGTAAAACTTTGAAAATTTACTGAATAGATATTTTGAATATCGTTTTACTTTTCGTAAAAGATAAAGCCTGTAATTTTTCAAAATATCGTTTATTTATAACTATGTTTTTTTTAGCGCGTGGAACAAGAGCGAGCTGACAGAGAGGCTAAGGAAGCTCCGAAGAGCAAGCCCGCACCGCAAGTTAGCCGCGAGTGTGAGTGAAACATTTATAATATGAAATAATAACAGATGTCATAATCAGAAGACGTATAACGAAGCTTAAAACTTGCCAAGTTCAATGGAGCGTAAGTCATCGTTCACACCAAACGTAATGTCCGCCGCAGACTGTGAGCGCGCGTTACTCAGTTTATCCCTTTTCCATATATATTTAACTCGTCGTTCACACCGAACCAACAATACGCTATTTTACAACAAGCTACGGACTGAGCATGCTCACAGTCAGCGGTGGACAATGTTTGGTGTGAACAATGTCTAAGGGACGGCCCTTTCACTCCCTGAAATTTGGCAGGTTTGACCCTATGGCCTACAATAAAGTTGTCTTGTCTGAGATGCCCATCACAAAATACGTCGATGTAACCATAGAAAACTGTAATTTTTGATGAATCCTGAGACTGGCACAGGCATTAAGACTGCACCGAGCAAACTTCGAGCGTCCAGTGGCGCCCTCATTACTATTATTGTGTTTTCTAATGAACTAAAGAATTTCCGTGGAATCAGACGATACGTTTTTGAAGCGCAAGAAAAACCAAATTTATGGGTTACGTAACAAACTTTAATATCAATTACCCTTTGAGTAGTCAGCTTAACGGGAAAAGGTGGCCACTTTTTTCCGTTAACTTGATAACTCTAAGGTGAATTGTTATCAAACTATGTGATATGTATACCTTATAAGTGGTTTTTTATTTGTAGTACAAAAACCTGCCGATCAATTACAAGAAAATACTTTAGTTTATTAGAAAACACAATAATAGTAATGAGGGCGCCACTGTATATCCGGCATACGCTCGGCGCAGTCTTAAATTCGACATCAATTTAACGTTCCTATGACTAGACGATTACTTTGGGGTAACTTGAAAACGCCATCTCAGCCCTTAAGATTTCCGTTACCGTTTAAGTTGTAGTTATAGGTCGATTCACAAGAGCTGGCACGAATGGATTGAATGAGTGAACGAAAGTATACAAGTGTGTAAAATAATAACATGTTTTCGATTTGAACTTCGAACATCGGTTCAAAGGACGGCACACAGTGATTGGTGACATTACTTTTCGTGCCAGCTTTAGTGAATCTACATGTACCACTTATTATTACCTATTTCAAACAACTTTTATTTACAGTGGAAGAAGGAGGAACCCCGGAGAGGCCTTATGACGAGAAAGAGGAGGGTGAATGTGATACAACTTTAGGTTAGTCTTTAAATTTAAATATAATTGATTGGAATCTGAAATGGTCAGATTGGGATATTTTCCATGATGCATGAATGAAGTGATATGAATTATTTTGTTTGCTTTTACAGAGCGATCTCGCCACGAGAGAATCGACTATAACGCTCTCGATTTCGAAGAAGATATAGAACACGATGGTAAGTGATATTTCGATTTTAATAAAAATAAATATAAGTGCAAGTGTTAGTTTGTAAAGGCGCCATTACATTGTTTGGTTTGCCTAATGTGGTCGCCGAGCTTATTTCACAAATTCAAACGTAGCTGCTCTGCGTATGCCTCATGCCTAATGTAGTCGACAGACGCCGTGTTAATGTACAGCCGCGGAATGAAAAGGTTGACCATTTTCAGATCTGTTTTTGCTTGCTCAGTATAAGTTATCTATATCTCGCTTTGTACAAAAGGTTAACAAGGTGTTTGTTCTCAGTAGTGGCAGAGACGTCGCAGGCGCGACGCGGTCCCGAGCGGCGCGAGCGCGCGCCCGACTCCCGCGCCACTATGCTCGCTAAGGCGCTCGGCGTCAACCCCAAACACGAAGAGAGGTGACTTGTACATTCATAATAAATCACTAGTAAAAAACCTTTCTGGAAGCAAAGTCGACATTCAATTGAGGTCTTGAGCTGGTCGAGCTGTTAACCTTTTCAACGCCTAATGTTGAATACCAATTGTGTCACTCGCACGCCAAACATGTTTTCTATGCTATGCAAATAATAAATTAATTCATACGAAACAAAGTCTCTTTTAATATTAAATGTCGCTGTGGCCGACGGTGGCTTTCTATAGCCCACTAGCGTTCGTAAGGTTAAACTTTTCCTTGCCATATAAGCTGAATAGTGATGCAGTTGTGCTTAGAGAAGTTTTCTACCTTTTATATGTTTTACTCAGTTGAATATTGGCGCAATGTTAGTGTATAGTAGTAGATCGATAGTATGGTACAATGCCGTGTGCAACCAGGCTTACACTTACCAAAATACAGTGCTTCTATTTTCTTAATGTAGTTCGGCAATCTTCGTTTTTGTATGAATCACCAGTGACAGATATACTGTCAGTTGCGAGTGCAAGGGTGATAGCGATAGCCCGCCGAACTGTATTAAGAAGCTGGGAGGACTATACATGTGATTGATAAAACAGTTGAGTGTAACATTTTTTTGTATAGTCAGGGTAAAAAAAGGTTCGTCACTTTTGGACCTTAATGGCGTTGAAATACAGTCGAAAAGTGACGAACCTTTTTTTACCCTGACTACCTTGTATCGTTTAATATTTGAAAACACGGCCAAGGTAACAAAATCAATGTACGTCCCTTTAGACAAGATCGCCGCGACCGCAGGCGCGAAGGCTTAGCATCAGCTGTCTATGCGGCTCCCAAGCTGTCTTCGGCCGTGGCACCCGTCGGGGAAGGCCTAGGGCTCGCGTCGAAACCATCATTCCCGTTCGGTGATAAGGGCGAGTACGATCCTTTCACTCTGCTGAGGAGCACCTTCCGGGCCAATAAAGAGAAAGAGGGAAGGGATCCTAGGTAAGTCTTTTTGTCACCTGCAAGAGTCATCATGACCGGCTCTGCTGCCATATTTATCAAGTTCTCGGTCTGCCCAGAATTGCTTGAAGATTTTGGTAAATTTAACCAACTTCTGATGTCTCATTTCTTTCTTTCGCTAGGATGAAATGATTTTAAACTCAGTCGATAGGTATTTTTTTTTCCTTAAGGGTGAATTGCAAACATATTGTAAGTACATTGTTAAGGACTTAATTGAGACAACGTTAACTTTCTTCCATTATTTTTCCTTTGTGTAACGAAAGTTATGCATTATGATTATATGACTAATCTTCGTTACACAAAGGAAAAAGTTAAGGATTGTTAAGGATTTTCTCATTGAGCCCTTAACTATGTACAATATTTTTGCAATTCACCCTTATTCTTTATAAAATTTTACGAAGACCACACAAAAATGAATACCTACCAAAAGTTTAATACAGTTTTAATGGTTCCTAAGGGGATCATATCATAAATTCATAATGATATAAAGTTCGTCTGTTACAAGTATTAATCGTAATAAGTTTAGTTTATTTTCCGTTAACTTTGCCTAACTTGGCTTAGCCAAGAAAGGACCAGAGCGCAGCGAAAATTAACAATTTGCATGTAAAATTGTTTTTAACAGGAAAGAAGAAAATGATTTTCGACGTGAACGAGACTTCAATAGAGCTAAGGACAGGGAACAAGAAAGGGACAGACAACGCGATAAGGGAAAAGAAAGAGTAGAAAGACGCGAGAAATATAGAAGCGAGAAAGATCAAAATGATAAACTGGACAACAATGACAGACAATCTCGCTCTAAAGACAGAGAAAATACCAGAGAGCGTAGTCAGCGTCACAGAGAAACCAAGTCAAATGACAAAGAAAGAAGTGGGAGAAGAGATGACAAGAGAATTGATCGTAGCGAATCGCACGACGAGAAGAGAGGTGACAGAAAAAGGAATAGTAGGTCGCATGGTAGAGATACAAGTGGTAGAAGAGATGAGAAAAGAGAGAGGAAAGACGGAGAACGCAGCAATACTAGGGACGATGACAGAATTGACAGGAACAGAAGGAGGCGATCAAGATCACCTTCGAGAGAGAGGTAAAGCTTTAAGATCACTTGTGTGTCAGAGTTAGTACGTTGTTATTTATCTTGCTTTCTCGGCTAAACGAGAGGTAACTGAGAAAGCATGCAATTGAACCGACAAAATACGTTTTCGTTTGATTATTGTACTTTATTCTATTTAAACTGAGTTTCTTACCCGTTACCCGTGATACCCGTGTTACCCGTGTGGTTGCCGGGTTAGAATAGTGCCACTCCATTATCTTCCCGTGGATGTCGTAAGAGACGGCTAAGGGAATAAAGGCGTATAGTACTGTTAGGCGATGGGCTTGCAACCTGTCACTAATATACTGGTAAACATCTTAGCCTAGGTGTGCAAAATGTGGTTAAGTACAGAATTATCAACAAGGTTTTAGAGTTGTTGGTAATTCTGTAGCTCTGCCTACCCCACTCTGGGAATAAAGGCGTGAGTTTATGTATGTATGTAAACTGAGTTTCTAAATGAGTAAAATATTACCTAAAGAAAAAAAAAGTAATTTATGAGAAAATTGAGTATTTTATTAAAACTAAAGTTATTGGCAGTTACGAGTTGCCTACATCTAAGTTTTAGGGGTAACAGCTCAGTAATTAATTGAAGTAGGTGATGATTATACCTACCTCATTTTAACCCTTTATGGGTCATACACAATCACAAAAACAAAAGTTGTCTCTCCTGTGGACAATAGTTAAGGGCTTGTCTGCATATAAGTTATGTTTTTATTTGATAGAACTAAAGTAGACGTGACGCCGTTTATGCGGATGTGGGTTCAGCCAGAAAGTTAGGCCTTAAACACGTTAACTTCGGCTATGTCCACAGGAAAGACGGGAACCTAAATCTGTGTATGACCCTTATAGTGCAAAACTAAAAATAGACCTGAATTCTAGCCTCATTAGATTCCTCCTATTCGCACAAAATCCTTTCAATAAAAAATACAAAAAGTATTAGTTGTAACTGGTCATTTTTAATACCTACCAGGTTTTAAAATTGCCCTTTAAAGGGTTAAAGCTACGATTTTTTATATCTCAGATGTCTGAAATAGATGAAAAGAATTAAAGTGAGGACAAGATCTATGCCGGAAATTAGTATTTATTAAGAATGATCAATAGTTAAAAAATGTTACAGGCAACTTCAAGTTTCATAAAAAGAAAATATCTCAAAAAATAAAAAAATATCGTGCCGGTTAGAATAATAACAATTTGCCTATATTGTTTTAGAAACCAAAATTCTGTTTCGCGTGAACACAAGCGGTCCACATCCAATGCTCGCGACCACAGCAAAGAGAAATCCCCACCAGTAGAAGACAAGAAAAAGGTAACTTGTGGCCCAGACGGACACCAAATCTAGGTTTACATTGGTGTCATTTTGGCGATAACGCTCGTGCGGATCGTATCAAGCACGCGTATCCGAAATATAGACGCTCACTTTGATGATCATTCTGTATCACTAGCATCGCCTGGAAAAATACGTCCATACTAGCCGTAACCGTATCATTTTTATTTGTTGTTCGGGGAAAAACCGACTTGAAATGGATCCCGGCGTATCACGTAAATCATAACTGCGTATCATGCTACAGTATCAAAACACCTCCATACTTACCAATCTTGATACGCGTATCCGATCGCGAGCTTGTTACGTATTGTAATGAACGTGTAACAACATAAATATCGCGAGCGATCAGATACGACGCGTAGCATGATCGCGATCTTTTTGCGTCCACACTAACGATCATGATACGCGTTGGTGCTTAGCGACAGAGATACGATTCGGCTAAATCATACAAAAGTGGACGAAGGTTTTATTAACACACGACACGTCTTGACGTGGGCGCTGTTCTTAGTGGAATTGGCAACATGATCTAATTTGTATCAAACGAAAGCTGTGTTAGTTTCCACTTGCAAATATTAGTACCACATGTATGTATGTGTATGCTGTGTTAGTTTCCACGTGCAAATATTGGTATTACAGGTATATGTATGTATGTGTATGTCTGAGGGATATTAGTGGGTGCCGCCACCCGCATCAAACGGGCGTGATATGTAAAGCCTGTACCGAAAAGTTTTTTTACATACTATATTTATGATATTAATGAAACTATAATGAACAGCAAAGATATTTTATTTTAGTTATATTATGAAAAGTGTCTATTTACAAAAAATATACAAATTTTATATTTTAAGAGTTTTGCGGCTGAACAAACGGATTTTTCTCCTCAAGCCTGCCATTAAGTTTTGCACAGTGGTTTCGGTGACTTTGTTGGCATGTTTTTTCCATTTTTTTTTAAAATCTGCCTCTGATGTTGCTGGTGAACCGTTCTTACGCAATTCTGCTTTGACTAATGCCCAATACCGCTCGATGGGTCGTAGCTGGGGGCAGTTCGGGGGGTTCATATCTTTGGACACACATTGCACGTTATTTGAAGCCAGACACTCTTGTGTGGCACGGGCATAATGTGCAGTAGCCAGATCGGGCCAAAACAGCACATTCCCTTCATGCTGCCTTATAAATGGTAAAATAAAACCTTTTATACATTTCTGGACATAAATATCTGCATTTATGGTACCTTTCACGATAAATGACCCAGTGCGTTTTCCGCAGGAACATATTGCTTGCCATATCAAATATTTTTCTCCAAACTTCTCCATAAAAATATATTTATTTTGATCGTTTATATTAGCCCTTGATTCGGTTGTAAAGAATTGATCACCTGGCAAAGTCGAAAAATCTTTTTTTACATACGTCTCATCGTCCATGAGAACGCATGCTCCGTTCATACTGCAAAGCAGCTTGTACAATTTTCTTGACCTTGTAACGGAACTATTGAATTGTTTTATCGACTGTTTTGGGGCTTTTACTTTTTTATAGGACTTTAAATTTTGACGTACTTTCGCTCTCTGGACCATAGATGTACTAGTTTTCAATTTTTTTGCCACGTCCCGCACCGATAAACTACAATTTTTCTTATAAGCAGTCACTATTTTCTTTTCTAAAGCTTTACTTGATGGACCTGTCGGGCGTCCACTTCGAGCTTTGTCTTGAATTCTGTATTCATTCAAGTATCGCTTAACTATATTTCGCACCGTTGCACGACTTACTTTCACCATTTTCCCGACCGCCGCAAAAGTTGAATCAGGATTTTCCAGATACGTTCGCAAAACATTTTCTCTCAGAGTTATTTTATCGTCTTGCATTTTTGATTAAAACAATACCCAGCCTAAATTAACAATGTGAATTGATACATCAAAATGACACTTACTGAAAATTATAATCAGAAAAAAAAAACATTTACCAGACAGTATTTTACTAATATGCAAACTTTGTAAAAAAACTTTTCGGTACGGGCCTTAATAACACGTAAAAATGACTAGGAATGTGTACTTTTTACGAAAATATCTATTATTTTCCCGTGGCCTAGTATGATATTTAAAAAATAAAGTTTTAAGTATCAAGGTTTTTCGAGCTGGGGCAATGAACGTTTAAAGCCTAATTTATTTATTTATTTATTATTAGTGATTTGGCGCTCTGTTTACTGAAATTTACAATAAATATTGACGGTAGTTTTATAAAAAAATTTAATAATTAAATAAATAATAATAATAATTATAATATTATTATTATTATTAATTATTAATAATTTTTTTATAATTGAATAAGTGTACCTACGTTCATGTATGCCTCAGTATTTTTTTTTCTTTATTATTGGTTTAGTAGTTTAGAAGATTACAATCGTTTTTGTTAGAAAGTTGCGGATCCGCGGCGCCAGGCGTGCGTCGCTAAAAACCCGGACGGTTGACGGCATATTGGTCTCACGGGCCGGACTACCAAGTGGTCCTTTTATGGAGGCATAGTAGAGCTCATTTGGAGCAAATTAGGTACTACATGACCTAATTTGCTCCAAATGAGCTCTACTATGCGAAAATTATTTTTATATTATTCGAGTCTAAGATATTCATAATTTTAATTTGAGTTTTGGTGATCTCGCCCATGTCCATGTCACTAAAAATCCTTAATGTCATGTTTTATTTCAGAAGTTTTAGTGGTATTTTACATATTTATGTGAAGTTTATAAACGCATTTGCCCGTTTTTTTATAATCAAGGTTTCAAGTAATCACATGAAGTTTGTTTCTTCGTACTTCACTTCGTATATTGATCACATAGTAGGATTGTATCGAATAGGTCGCCTAGTATGTAGGAAACGTGTGTAAAATCTGGGAAAAATCTTTAACTTTTTTTCGTTTCGTTTAGGTATAGTCAACCAATTTTATTCATAGGCTGCCATAGGTTTCCGTCAAAGTGATATAATCAATAAAATCTTCTAAAAAATTGATTTATATCGTCACTTTGACATGCTCCCATTGTGGCCTATTCAAATTGGTTGACTGTAAAACAAGCCTATACTCTTTACATTTAGGGATTTAAAAAAATGTAAACAATCCAAACCCCTGACATTGTTAAACAGCCAATCAAAACTGATTTATTGCACTTTGACATATCAGTGTTCTGCTTCTATTGGATGATCACGTGGTAGTTTTGTTTACATTTTCTTAAATACCTAAAAGTATAGACTATAGGTAAGGTATCCGTTTATTGCAAAAGTATGAACTCTCGAGGATACAAACATGATTCTTGCTGTCCATGTTACACTTATTTATGCAGGAAGAGGAGAGAAATGAGGCTCGCAAGGAGTTGATGGAGATAGTGCGTCTCATCAAGTCCCGCCAAAAGAACAGAGAAAACCAGCAGCAGACAGGTTTGTAATATTTCGTCAACTTTCAAATGTATTTTTAACTCCGACAAAAAAAAGATGGGGTGGTATAACTCGTGTGTATGTATCTGTGGCGATGTAGCGTCTCTATATAATTCGTCATTGTGGCCTAGTTGGTAGTGACCCTGCCTACGAAGCTAGCGGTCCTGGGTTCAAATCCCGGTAAGGGCAGATATTAGTGTGATGAGCGCGAATATTTGTTCCTGAGTCATGGATGTTTTCTATATATTTAAGTATATAATATTTCTCTATATAAGTATTTATATCGTTATCTAGTACCCATAATACAAGCCTTGAGCTTAGTTTGGGACTAGGTCAATTGGTGTGACATTGTCCCCTGATATTTATTATTATTATTATTATAATTCATTACAAACCTCACGTAAAAAATTGTATTAAATATTTTTTGTATTTGGTGGATCGTTTTTTTCTTCTATTACACAACTATCGATAAGCACGATTGCGACAGTCTTGTGTTTTGCCGTGAAAATTCCGACCTCTGCTAATGACACACTATGCTGAAAATACGTGGCTTAAGCTGGGCGTTAATACGCATGCTATGCTTTTTACATTAGCAGCAATACATCTGCCGATAACTACGTCGTTTAAAAAACATGTCTGTGACGTTCAGCGAATTCGGCGTAATTAGTTATTACTAATTACGCCGAACCTCTTCTGCGTAATATAGGCAGTGTGATATTAGCCTTTGATCTTTATTCTGGTATTTTTCTGTACCATTCGCTTTTACACGCGACTCCGTCTGCGTATAAGTCGTTTATCGCAATTCCAACAGGAATATAGCCAGTAGCCTATGTGCTATTCGAGACTATAGTCTATCTCTGGGCCCAAATTCATCCAGTCCATATCCGTCCAGCTGTATTGGCGTGATTGAGTGACAACCATCAAAACATTCGCATTTATAATAAATAATAATAGTAAGATATCTTTTTTTTAAAACTCTTATTTCACTTCACATGTTAGTCCCTTGTATCTATTTGTCAGTATGTTGTTTCAATCTGGCCAGCTCATTATGGACCAGTTCCAGTTATTGTAATAGTCTAAAATTTGATCAGTAAACCCAATGACAAAGCAGTGTTATGGTGTCTAAGAGCTGATCTGATGATGGAGTCTGGATGTGGCAATAGGAACGTAGTCCTACTAAGGTCTACAAAATAGAGACTTTCTATACAGATCGGTAAGGTTTTTTAAAATGTCAAATTGGTTTCTGTGCAGAACCGAAGAAGCGCCACTCGTCAGAGAGCTCCGACGAAGAGCGGCGCCTCGATCGACGCCGGCGCAGCCGCGATCGCAGTGCCAGTCCGAGGTAAACCCCACAAGTGTTAGAGTACGTTTCCATAAAAGCGGCAAAACAACCGGTTTGAAAACGATTTATATAACGGATATTTCTCTTATTGGTCAATTTGTGTCACTGGACGTTTTGCTACGTAGACGATTGGGTATTGAGCAACATTTCCAACAAGTCTACTAGCGTAATTCAAGGACTATGATTACGACTATGGTTTTTCAACACCCATGTTAACCTCTAACTCCTATTGCTCAGACGCGGTCGCGACAAGTCTCCGCGCCGGCGCACTCGCAGCCCCCGTCGTCGGCTCTCCTCCGAGCGATAAACTGCACAGGGATATTTTAACTTTCGAATGGAATTACCAAGTAAGGCGGAAAAACTACTTGGTTATGTATACCTTTTATTTCAGATAACGAATATGTTCAGGAAAAGTAAATAATTTTAATGTATTAACGCCAACTTATCAAGTAATTGTTTTGGTTAAACATGACCGTGAAACAGGATAATGTACGACTGTAGGTAAAACGGTTAATTACGTATTTGTGATTTGTGTATATTATGTTCTGTTTGCGATAAGACTGCCTATTGATTTACTTTGTGACATTTCTTTTATATTTACTTTCCTTGTTGTAATTGTATATGGTGTTCAATAAAGAATATTGTAATTGTAGTATATTGTATGTACCAGGTAGTCTATTACTAAGGTACTCCTTTCATTTTGAACCCAAAGGTTAGTTTGAAGAGGTGCAGAAGAGTATCTCATCATACTTTTTTTTTATTGTTAAATTTAAAAGTTGACATACAAATTATAACCAGGACCAGATTTCGTCTAGGGGGTCCCTGTCTATAGTTTGTGGATACATATTTTTTCCGTCTTACTTGACATCTAAATATCTTTACTTGAGAGTATCAAAATGCAGTCAACGAACCAGGTGATCAAATAACTACATTCGATCTTATAGTTCGCTTAGATACTTTTGAGCACCTCGTCCGTTACTGTTGCTGACTGAAGATGGCCTTGGCGTGTTCCAAAAAAAACGTAGACAACCATTAAACGTCTGATTAGTCCGTGTCAAGTCAAAGAAAAACTTGTTAAACTGACCGAATAACAGATGGGGATAAGTTTTTTGTATCATGGCTCTTCTTACAAAATTGTACCGTTCTACCAGTTTCTTTCTTTTTTTCCTTTAATGGCTTTCACTTCTTGTGAGCAAGGTGTATTTCGCCAATTTCGAGCTTAAGACAATCACCATGAAATTATAAGAGAAATAAGTCCATGAATTATACACGAAAGGACAATTGTTCAGTTAATTAAAGAGTCTTTACTTTGGTGGATTAAATTAAGCACACGGGGTTACCTCCACGCGCTTCTGTCAAGACTAATAGTAATCGGCAGGTTTCGTTTTTCTATGAACTATGAGTGAGCAATACACTGCCAGCCAAACTATTAAAAAACAGGGAGTTCTATACATAATAATATGGTCATTCATTAGAATAAAAGTTCATTACGAAGATAATGAAGTGTAATTTTTATTGTTATCGTGACTTTCAGTCAAATAAGAAACTTTACTTCGTTTCATGCATATTCTATTGATTAAATTTTAAGATGGGTTTTAACCTTTTCCACGCCATCAACCACCACTTTATTCTTTTCCGCACCACTGGTTCAACGCCAACGACGGATATATAGTTCATTGTTGACAGTGTAAAATAGGCCCGAGTGTCTATGAGGTAAGGTTGACATTTGCTCTAGTGTTAGTTTAGCCGTCATTGGCGTGTAAGTGTAGACTTTATTTTTGACATAGCGTTGAAAAGGTTAACCCATACACACGAACACGTGTCATGCTGAGACAATTATATGTCAATGTAGTAATACTAATAATATAAAGTTGACTATTGAAATAGTATGGGTTAAGTTAATGTCTTGATGTAGCTCTTGTTTCATTTGGAGATATAGTGGTAAGCTTCTAAGGTTAACATTATGCATGATATTTGTAATTGTGTTTTGTTGCATTTGTATTTATTTGTACACAGCTAATCGTATACCTACTCTACGCGATTGTGTTGCAGAGGATGAATATAAAAAGCGTTTTAGAAAGTACATGGATTAAACTAAATGACATATGTTTAATGGTTCAGATTAAGTAATAAATAACGCACCTAAAAATAAATTTATAATTTAAAATAATATCCGAAAATCGACTAAATTACCGCCAAAATGGTAACCATTACATTATTCTATTACATTTGATGACCACCAAAACTAGTAAAAGATTACCAAACAAAATAGGTGGGCTCACGCCAGAACTCTTGTTCGTCGCTCCTCCGCACCGCTCGCACCCTCGACTCGTACTTCGGACTAGGTCGCCCTTCTCACTCCGCGCTTTGCATAAACACTAGGGGTACGACAGACAAGGTCACGTGAGAGTGAGCTGACTTTTAATTGTATTAAACACAAATACTAAATACAAATTAAAACATACATAACTCGTAATTTTAATCGCTAAGATTTGGTAGTCATTTACTTAATTTGATCTACAGAGACAATTTGATTTGGTGTTTGTTGTCTAAATTTGTATGTTAAAGAAAATTTTGGTGCTCATTATATTTAATAAATGTTCCAAAGTAGAATTGAAAACTACTCAAGAGTTTGTTTTAGAACCAATAACAGTCCAGGCTTGGATCATTATATAGGGAATGCAATTTAATCGGTTTTTAACCGTTTTAGTATGAAAATAACCGGTTAAAACCGGTTATTTGTTTTCCCTAATCATATACTAGGTATTTCTTAACAGATACGCCACTCGCTACCGCCTATCGTTATAATCAGACATAGGAATCCAGGGGGCAAAATTTTATGACGGGTAGGGAGTTCCTATATCGATAAACTCAAATATCGTTCCTTTTTCATTTACTAGTGATCGCTCCCAGCCGTATGTATTTTTTTGTAAGTCTTGTTCTGAAGAAGAGTATGAAGTTCAGTACAGCATATTTAAAAAAAAAGTTTTGCCCCAATTACCTCCACAGACATTGAAAAGTCATTTAGCCACTTGAAATGGATTTATCAGCCACGACGGAGACGTTTAACACCCGAAAAATTGGATCATATTCTGATCGTTTATTTCAACAATAGTAGATGGGACAGTAATGTAGAAACAAATTATGATGAGTGAAGTATCGGAAATCGTTTCGAAAAAAAGAAGAGAATTACGTTATCATTTTTATTACTTACCTTTCGTATGTTTAGTAGCAGATCTGCACCAAATGCTTCCCGAATTTAATTTGAACGTTATTGTGAAGCTTCCTAAGGGTTAACGTTTATTGTAGGTTAGCCAATAAAGTAATCAAATTTACCAAAATTGCTCCTTACATTAAAATATTCAGTACTAGCTTCTGCCCGCGACTCCGTCCGCGTGGAACTCGTTTATATCGTAGCTCCATACAAATGTTCACCCTCTATTTCATCCCATCCTTCCTTTCCCAGGATTCAAACTATCTTTGCACCAGATTTCACCTAAATCGGTGCAGCAGTTTAAGCGTGAAGAGGTAACAGACAGCCAGACGAACACACTTTCGCATTTATAATATTAGTATGGATAGCCGCTATTTCTGTGGCTTTCATGTCACGTAACCGCGTTGCCGCAGAGCCGTCAACAAATTTTCTGCCTACCGCATACGAAAGGTTAAATAAAATATTTTTACAAACAAAACTTGGATTGATCACTAGTATATAGAACAAGCATCGATAAGTGAGTATATCTATATAGGAACTATCTGCCTGTATTAAAATTTTGCCCCCTGTATTACTAAATTACTATGTCTGCTAATTACACATCCGGTTGCTGAAAATAGGTCTCTGTCCGCTCTGTAGTTTTTAAGCTTCGACGTGTGCCTTTAAGTTATTAAACATAACATAATTACTTAGTTTTATGTAGAGCAAAAGTAATCGTAAATACCTATAGTTTGTTTGTGCAAATAGTTTGTATGGTTTGATGTGCCGCTACAATAGGTACAAAGAAACCGTCGCAGCGCGCATAGAGGTGTCGGCGGCTTCGAAGGCTTGCAATGCACACTTTTTGAACGAACGAACTATAATAAGCTGAAACCCTTTTTGCCCGTGATTATGATGGGTCGTGTACGCTAGCAACATGAATAAAATTTTAATTGAATTGATATAATTATTAATGTCAAAAATATGTTATTAAAATATGTCCTTACGAAAAGAAATTTGTTAAGATCGTAGCAAGTGGTCTCTGCCTACCCCTCTGGGAAACAGGCGTGATTTAATTTAATTTTAAATATGTCCTTACGATTTTGTCGAATTGCCCTTGTCTGACCATCATTAATAGGGAGGGATTTTTTATTAACCTTAAGTGATAATTGTAATTGTAATTGATTTCAGATCATATTTCCACTTGTAAAACTCAAATGATTGTAAATTACTCAAATGATTGTAAATTAATGCATGGTACGAAGGCTAGACTCGATTCCCTTTTGCGATTTAAAATTTTGTAAGTATTAGTTAATTAAGAAATATTTTTATTTAAAGACTTCCATTTTAACCGTATCATACATATACCTTCTTCGATACACCAATTTAAAAGGAAGTCAGAATCCACTCTATGAAAGGTGAAAGAACATCGACCTTTTTACTCTACAGAATGACAGAAAACCATTATATATTGCCGAGAACTACTAGTATTTGAAACTATAGATTTAATGATGAGGCATGCGTTAAGCGTATTGATGGACAGTTAGTATATGACATGTCATTGATAATTGTGTGTGACAATGGTTGGAGCAAAGAAATATTGTAGTATTAACATACATACATACACATACATAAGCTCACGCCTTTATTCCCAGAGTGGAGTAGGCAGAGCTACAGAATTACTAACAACTCTAAAAACTTGATAATAATTCTGTAACCATATTTTATTTTGTATTAACATTTTTTCTGAATATTCTAAAATTCACTTGTGCAAAAGCAAAATTGTTAAGTATAGGTATTCAGATACTGTCCAACACCTTTGACTGTGTACACTTGCAAGGATAATGTCCTTGCGGTTTAAAAATAAAACAAAATAGCAGATTATTTAATAGTTTCCTGTTCCATGCCTGCATTATGATTTGCTAGTCGTTGAATCATGTTTCGCAGAACTATGATTCAATGGCATAAGGTACTTTAGCATTAGTTTGTAAAAAATTAAGTGTATCGAAAGAAAATATAATTGTATCAATATTATGAACTGCAAAAACGCTTCTAATGTTTCCTTTTTTATTTATAATTTGTTTTTTTTTACACCCACCCTCGCAAATTCACTTAGTCTATTTCTCTTTCAAAATCAAACTCAACAGAGTCGATGGAGCAGAGCTCCTATTTTTGAGTGTATTGGCCCTTCGGGCCTGATATAAAAACGAACCTAACCTAAACCTACTTCTATTTGGTGCAACTACGGATAAATTAAATGAAATGAAAATAAAAGATTTGTTAAAAAAAATGAAAATGAATAGTCAAACCAGTGTGGCAAATTGTTGTGATTACGGATCAGATACTCTTTTTTGGCCACTTAAGGTAAAAGATAAAATCGCACATGACTAAAAATAATTGTTATTTCATAATGCTTAAAGTCCGCCGAGCGTACGCCGGGTGTACAGTAGCGCCCTCATTACTATTATTGTGTTTTCTAATAAACTAAAGCATTTTCTTGAAATCGGTCGGGGTAGGTTTTTGTACTACAAATGAAAACACTACTTATAGGATATATCTCATAGTTTAATAACAATTCACCTTCGAGTTATCAGTTTCCTACTCCTGTACTTTTATCTGGCATTTATATAGTCACGAACACTGACGGACGTTTGCTCGGTGCAGTCTTAAAAAAAGAACGTTGCCGATGTGACCATAACCGGTACCTCTACCCTAGAAGGTATTTTTGTTGCACATTAAAAAAACACAGTTTGATACAACTTATTTGGTGAACATATTAATATTTTCTATTAGTCGATGCGCAATATCTACCAATTGCCAGACTTCGATACTCGAAGTCTAGAAATCCTCTTATACAACAAGAAAGTAGTTAATTCTTTGTTGGAATCACATAGTTTTAATATAGCTGCTATCTAGACCGTAGTAGACGAAGATTACCGAAAGACAAACAACTCTTGAGGCTGTGATATTGATTGAGTTCACCTGAGGATCGCCAAGATAAAAAAAATAATGAAATACCTAAATAGTGATACTGTAAGATCTTAACGGACGCCTTGGTCGCTTCGTTGTACTAGATGCTAATCAAGTTCGCAGCCGAGATTCTAGGCGGTAAAAACCATGTCCTATTCCTTGACAGTAATGGCAGCCGAGTTAAAAACACATCCCTCGCAACGCATCCTCGCACATCTCTGGTGGAAACGCATCCTTATGTTAGGGTGCGGCTCCACTGAGGCGGAGATGAGCGGAGCGGAGCTGTGCCAATATTAACCAATAGAACCAATTAACTAACGTGCGCAAGGCGCGCTCGACGTGACCGCATGCGCTTTCTATTGGTTAATATTGGCACAGCTCCGCTCCGCTCCGCTCATCTCCGCCTCAGTGGAGCCGCACCCTAACATAAGGATGCGTTTCCACCAGAGATGTGCGAGGATGCGTTGCGAGGGATGTATTTGTCATGAACCAATAGAAACACTTCATTTACCTATCCTCGCTTAGCTTAGCTCTGGTGGAAACAGGTCAGCGGAGCGAGGTTTTCGTACATACCTACAAAACAAAAGAAGGGAGTATGCGAGGGATGTGTTGCGAGACGGCGTCTGTCTCCACTCCCGCCTCACCGCACCCCGCCCGCTTATTTAGAAAGAGCCCTCTACACACCGCTCAGCTACCTCGCACATCTTTAGTGGGAACATTTCACACCGTTACACCTCCTCGTTACACAGCCTTGCACCGCTCACTTAGCATCGCACATATCTGGTGGAAACGCAGCCTAACAGGGGGCCTAATAGCTGCGTTTATCGCGTGACCAAGTGAGGATAAAACATCGTCATTTTCTGACACGTACCTAAGTAAGCGAGTGACGGATGCTTTATCCACATTTTGTCCCGCGATAATCGCAACTATACCAGGCCCCCAGGTCAAAGACTATATGATTTGAGTAAAGAGTATAATAATAGAGGCCCTACTCTGTCCAAGCTGCTTTCTCAAAACTTCATACGCACTAATTAGGCAAGTACATAATGTATTTTGTTTGTACAAATCTTGTATTTTAATTTAACCCAGTTCCTTTACAATAAAAGACCTATTTGCTCGACGACTATTTCTTGTCCAGTCGCCATCAGATATATGGTAGCGGTCAAGGTACTCAAATATTTCGGAGCAGCATTAAATTTCAATATATTAATTACGCTAGATAAGGTCTATAATATCGGCTCATATAATTCGTCATAAATTTAGGAGCAGCGACTTTTCAATAAATTCGTAACATACAATTAGGTAAAGATATCGGAACTTACAAAAGTCAAAAATATGGAAGCAGCCAGGATGATCATAAAGATCGGAACATTTATGGAAAATATACCTTAAGTCTGTGTCACATAGTTCAAAATACTTTACGGTGGACCCATTAAAATAAGGTTTCAGACACGCATGATTAGGTAATAATGTTGTCAACAATTTGAATTAAGAACAGAGTGGTTTGTTGTGACTTGCTCCGAAAAGAGTGTGGACTTGTCATCGTGACAAATATATTTATGTCTCTATCGCGAATTGAAAGGATATTTTAACTAAACCCCCTTACTAATAAACGTTGAATAACAGTGGAATTGTTCTGTCCTATCTGTCATGGTGAAATTAGAATTCGACAGATAAGGACAAAACAGTGTTTAATTATTCCACTGTTATTCAACGTTTATTAGTAAGGGGGAATGTCTATAAAATCGATGTTTTTATAGCAGCAATATATCGCAATGACAATAAATTAATTTCGTTAGAGTACTCAGTGGCGTGATTGACAGTTGCTTGACTATTAAAGTGCAAGGTCTTGGGTTCAAATTTGATTCCAAGAAGTACAACATGGAATGCGTTTCTATGAACAATAATAGCGTCATTTAATTATATTTGACAGTTTTTTTTGGGCCCTAAACCCTAGCTATTTTATTCTACCCAGAGAAACGAAATCACTTTCAAGTAGGTATGTTACGTGTATCACGTTTTAATTGATGATTGCTAGAACCTACTTGGTAAATTATCTTTCACGTGCGAACTCTTTTGACGAGTGTGTTCCCACTTCAAACTTTGTTCGACATTTGTTTTGTTGGTTTTCTACATTCTTGACGTTGACTTGACACCTTCTAGCAGTTGTTATCCTAGTACTATTTCATCGGAAGTTGACTTTTGAATAAAATTGTTATTATAGTCTTAAGGTACACAGACTTAAGGTATATTTTCCATAAATGTTCCGATCTTTATGATCATCCTGGCTGCTTCCATATTTTTGACTTTTGTAAGTTCCGATATCTTTACCTAATTGTATGTTACGAATTTATTGAAAAGTCGCTGCTCCTAAATTTATGACGAATTATATGGGCCGATATTATAGACCTTATCTAGCGTAATTAATATATTGAAATTTAATGCTGCTCCGAAATATTTGAGTACCTTGACCGCTGCCATATATCTGATGGCGACTGTCCGTCCGTCTTCTTTCCATTTAACCGTTTCAGCGTGAAGAAGGATCGAACATACTGTTGTACATAAATTTCGGTTGCTCTCGGACTGCCTAGAACCCAATTTGATATTTGCCTAGAGTTTAAAGTTAGTACTTACTACATACTTAATTAGTCGATCACACAAATTGACTATTCAAGTGCGGGTTGGACTCGCGCACCGGAGGTTCCGTGCTGCCGCACAGTAGGTATTATAATCAGCACGAGCCCTACGCACACTTGTAATTTTTTGATATTTCTTATTATTTAGGGTTTCTACAAAATTGACGCTTGTATGTATGTGTTACCGTTTTTCACGTTTCAACAAAAATGTGTCTCGTATGTTATTTCACTTTCATTAAAAACACATTCTGAAAAAAACCCATTAGATATCATTAACGGTATCAGAATACTCACCTATAACGTAACCGAAGCGTAAAAACTATTATATAATGTGCGTTGCGATGGTAATAACAATTCTATAACAATTATTATAACATTCTTAATTACCATGGTTACGCGCACGAACAATGTCAGTGACGGTGTTTGGTGATCACCTGACATCTCAATTAATTTAATGAACCTGTCAAGAACTGTTTCAAGAACAGTATTAGTTGCTTGAAAAGAAATAATAGTTAAGAATACATCAATAAAATTAATTGTTTCGTCTTCGACTGTACTTAGCAAAATGGCAATATGGCGGCACCACAGACTTCTTAGAGATACTACGGTGACCAATGTCATTTGGTGAATAAAATTGGCATTCAAATTTTTATGCTTTATTGTTCGAAGTAAGTATTAAAAAAAAAGAAATATGTCAACATCACCAAAATTAAATTAATAAGCTTAACGAAGAGCATTACATTCAATAATCGTGTTACCTTTGTTTCGGTGAACTACGTTTGCCAAATTGTATCTATCGTTTCCCGATAGTTTCATTTGCTCACCCGCTTTGTTTTCTGCAGCGGTAAATACTATGTCAGGATTTTATAAAAACTATCTTAACTTAACCTAACCTGTAGGGGTGTAGGGGTTTACACGATGGCACTGAAATAAATCCTGAAATATTTACAGTTACAGGAAAAAAATGGGTTGGCAAATGAAACGGTTGTGAAACGATACATTTACCAAACATATTTCGGCCAAACGGCAGGCTCCCTTAATAATCACAAAGAAATGATAAAAAATTATATAAATCACTAGGCTGTAGGACGTATGACGCCATTTTCTCTGTGGTCGACTGGTCGGTAAATTTATAAACCACCTGTAAGAGCTAAACTTTTTACGGCAGTATTTTTAGTTTCCTTTTTAAGCTTGTAGAAAAAGTTATGTATGCAACGGCCTACCGTTATGTACCTATACATAATTAGCTTTTAAGGTACTGATGCCTGTCATTAAAGCGCTCGCAAACTCGCGCTCTAACCTCGGCACTCATACGGCTCAAACCTTCATTAATTTAACTATGCACCAGTTATATAAATTAATATTTCTACCCGTATAACATATATTTATATACATAAATATAGCATTATGAAATTGACATAAGCCCACGACGCAGCCGTCCGGTAGCTTGCGTCAATCCTACATTAATAAGCACATCAATAATGTCTAGAGATAAAAAAGCTCTACATTATATTTTGATATTATAAAATGTATCGCAACGTAGGTACCTACCCACATTGTATTATCAAAATAACGTCAAGGATATTTTTGATGCCTATACATTTTTGATGTGCGTACTCACTTTATTGCGACAGGGTTCTACAGTGCTACAGTCAAGGGTAGAAATATCTAACGTACATTTGAGTCTAGAAAAATTTTTGTTGAAGCTTTACTTAAGTATTGTAACTTTAGGTACTAATTATTTTTACCCTAAATTGTCCGCGAATCAATATATCCTTGACTGTACAAAACTATAGGTAACAAGGAGGAATGAGGTAATTATGTTAATGATTTATTATATAGTTACTGCATATACGTAGCGATTTTGAGACGTACTGACGGCCATAACCAGTGCAGGAATATAACTTCTCAGGAAAAGTGCCATTTGATATTAATTAAAATCTATCGTTAAAATAAACGCGCAATAGCTATGTGCTTGAAATATCCTCTGTCCTTATCCGTCATTATGACATTTGTATTTGACAGAAAGAGACAACTACTTCAATTAAAATAGGTTTTATGTGCGTTTATGCATAAAGGTGTAAATTTGTAGCCGGCAACTATTGTTGTTTTATCTTAAGGTACTTCTTATGTCAGAACAAGGACGGATTACGGACCTTTAGTCACACCCCGTAGCCCCACGTTGGGTGCCAATTCTAAATTTTAGAAGAATTCTCAAAAGTAATTTTTCCGACTTCCGACTCCAACAAGATGACTGCTTTGTCTATCTATCTCTCTCTCTCTTTCTGCCATCGCATAGTCACCGCCTAGGGTCCGAACAAGTTGGCCCGTTTAGAACTAGTATACCGAATGTGGTCTATTTAGTCACGAGCCAAGTATCTCAATTCGTAATGGTACATAGAGGTAGGTAAATGATGTAGAAAAGATTTAAAGGCCCATTATAATATTAAATGATATGGTAAAATCGGTTAAGGTAAACAAAAGATTATTCTTGTTTAGTTCTGTAACGGGTTTGTGTGGAGGCGGAGTACGTCAAGGGCTTTTTTAGTATTTAAGTATACTAAGTTATACTGTTATACAAACAAACTGATTAAATGAAATAATAGTTAGTATGCGGGAAAAATCTTACACGAATTAGGTTCCTAGTTTCAAACTAAGTTTATGTATGGAATTGACAAAAGCGGCCATTACAAAATAAAACAGAGGGCTTATTGTCATAACGCACTCGCAATAACAATCGATGTCATTTTGAAAACCGAAGGCTTGTCTGCATACAAAATGAAAACAATTGCTCCACTTTAAAGCCGGCTTCGATCGCGAGTGCGTTAGGCAATAGCTCTTCAGGTTAAACTGCCCAACTGTTCTTCTAATATGAATAAATGGTAAACCCTAAGAAATTTTATTCCGAGTAGTTACCAGTGGTAAAAGGTGGAAAAAAAAACACAATAATTGGTAACAGGTGGGATCTTGCGGGTTTAACTTACTAAACTGTACCTGCCAAATTTTATCATGTTACGCATTCGAATAACGGGAAGTGCTTGTAAACTTTAAGTTGCGTTCATTAAGCACTACTTAAGTTCAGGCATAACGTCCTAATATTTAGAGTAGGTATACATCACATTACCTAATAATTTTCAATTAGTACCTAAATCTAGGGCCATAGATTTAGTACCAATTCAAGATTACTAGAGCGATAATTAAAGTGCACTTAACTACTTACCTGGTTAAGTTTAAATACAAAAAAGAATATCTTTTTTATCACGTTTTTGTCCCCAAAAAAGGCCCTACTTAGTACACAGCTGAAAATGCTTCTTCAGTAACGAGGGAGTTATTTATAAAATTCTACTCTAATCCAAACCCGACCCGACCTGCCGCAACTGATGTTCAGTTGGATATTGGTACGTAGGCAAGTTTTTCGCTCCTCTTTTGTTTTTGATTTGGTTGTCATGAACTTTCCAGAGAGTTAACACAGTGTATAATTATGAAAAGTTACATGTGGTTGATAAAGGGTTGATAGCAAAACTAATTATAAAGTACTCACCTTTACGTAGAATTATAGAGATTTAATTATTATATTGTGAATAATCCGACTCTATTAAACAAGCAATATTTGTATACTTATTTGTAATCAAATTCTCGAAAACGGCACTCGAAGAGAAAGTTTGCAATGTAGGTTTACGGGGAAAGGGGGGGGGGGAGGGGGGCGAAAATTATATCTGTCATCTTGATATCAATAAAAAAATTACATTGTTATTGATTAAGTATTCGAATTTTCGGGAGAAAACTGAAAACCAGCGTTGCGCAGCAACCCTGCGAGACTGCGGCCAGCACCAACTGAGCTTGCTCTTTTTGCTGCTGTAAATTTTTCTATACGTTATAAGAGATGTAATAATTGTGTCCTGCAGCAATAAATATTTTTTTATTTCATTTCATTTTCATTTCATCGTCGGGATAGTTCGTTTTCGCCCGAACGACACTCGGTCTTCCAGCCAGGTACCTAATTAATTAAGCAGACATTTTAAAACAACACCATGCCTATAGTCCAAACCACGTGACATTGTTAAACAGCCAATCAAAACTGTTTTATCGAACATTGATGTACGATGATTTTGACATCAGCCAATAGAGGAAGAACACTGTCTGCTTCTATTGGTTGACGAACTTCACGTGGTTGTTTCGTTTTCATTTTTTTAAATGCCTAAAAGTATAGACTATAATCGATATAACGCGACCTCTACCTTTGATATACTACACTCGGCGTCAAAAATATCGCACCTCGTTGAAAATCAGATTCAAGCAAATCTAGCCCTTAGTAAAATTATCCTACCTCGTAAATATTAGTATCAATCGAAAGCACGTTTAATGTGTTTTAAATTAACAATATTTAATTTAAAGAAAAAAAAAGTGTTTTCGCAAACTGAGAGTTTCGAAAAAAAAGTGCCAAATTACGCGTTTGAATGGTCGCGAGTTGTGCCGTGTTCCAGGTGTATAAAAAGTCTGGTAAAGGTCAAATGTCAATCATTCGCTATCCAGACGTTAAAGAGAACACATCTAAGGAGCTGAAGCAAAAAAACTACCCTCAAAAATGGAAACCACTGCTGCTGAATCAACCCAGGTGGTCGCACTGCTCCAAGCAATGTGATGTCGCTCGGCAACTGAATTTAAGCCGGTTTGCTGTCCGCCGAGTATACCTGCGGTTCCAGGAGACTGGAAACTTCATTAGGAGGCATGGAGCTGGCCGCTGACGCTGCACATCTGAAAGAGACGACCGCTTTATTGTGTCGTCGTCTCTACGCAATCGCTTCTCCAATGCTGTTGAGGTGCAACAGCGTCTCCGAAAAGCTCGGACGACCTCTGTTAGCACCTCCACCATTAGGAGAAGGTTGCGGGAGAAGAAGATTGTGGCCCGCAGGGCTGCTACAGGTCCCCAACTGACCGCACAGCATCGCAGAGACTGCCTGCAGTTTGCTCGTGCTCACGTCGATTGGACATTCGACCAGTGGAGGCAGGTTCTCTTCTCCGATGAGACGAGGGTCTGTCTCTACTGCAACGACAGGCGTAGAAGAGTCTACAGAAGGTCGGGAGAACGATTTGCTCAAGCCTGCATTGAAGAAACGGTGGCCTACGGAGGTGGTTCGTGCATGTTCTGGGGCGGTATGTCCACAGATGGCAAGACCGACCTTCTGTGCGTCTCCCGGACGGGGGGTACTCGCTGGCAGGGGTCTCTGACTGCTCAACGGGACGTCACGGAGATCCTGGAAGAGCATGTGGTCCCATATGCGGGTTTTGTCGGCACTGGATTCACTTTAATGCACGACAACGCCCGCAACCACACTGCATTGCTCGTTCGTGATTACCTGGGAGAGGTTGGGATCCCTGTTATGCAGTGGCCAGCGAGAAGTCCCGACTTGAGCCCAATCGAACACCTTTGGGATGAGCTGAAGCGACGTGTTCGGTCACGTGATGCCATCCCTACCACTCTCCAAGACCTCCAGGACGCCGTGATTGAAGAATGGAACCTCATTCCTCAGTCGGACGTAGTGAAGTTGGTTCGGTCAATGAAAGACCGCATGGAAGCAGTAATTAGGGCAAGGGGGGGTAACACTAGGTTTTAGGTTACTTTTAAGTGTCTTTTTTGTTTGTTTGTTAACCATTTCATTGATGTTAATTTACAATTTAATAAACATTTTTCTTGTCCTCGCATTAAACTTCTTTTTTTTTAAACCTGGTTACAATAATTATATTTTTTTTAGCTTTTTTAAAAAGTATATTTTATTACCTTTCAAATAATACCTAACAGTCATACCTTTACCCTTGATTAAATAGGGTATAATGTCGGTTGAACATATTTTTCCCGAAGGTGCGATATTTTTGACGCCGAGTGTATAATATTTACTGGGTCCTTACCTATGAAAATAGCGTTTTTTTACGTGTTTTATTTCGTACGGATTTTATTAATTTCAATTCACTATGTTACAAAGGTTTTAAAACAAAATAATATGGTTAAATTTCTGACTTAATATTTAAAATTTAAGTGTGAACTCAAATCTTTACATGTGCTGCGAGTTCATGTGTTTCAATTACGCAGAGTTTTATGAAGCTAACTATTTTTGAGTACTTAACTAAGATATGTATAATATAGCTTAGAAGTGTCCAATATTCCTGACAGAATTTTGTTTGGTTTGCATTTGACGTTACTAAATAATCTGCAGAATTAAATGTATGAAAACCACCGTTTTCATAAAACTCTCCATATAAAACGCCAATTTCATAGATAATTACCTAATAATATGTGTAAATGTTTGGACTAGGGAGTTGAGATTTTCCGGCCCGTGGAACCAGGTGTTAAGTATACCTAAAGGGAGCGCATTTTCACAGCGCAAAAAAGGGATATAAATTGGGTTATTAACGGCGGTCGGTGGGCGACCGGGGATTCGTAAGGTAACCCGCATGACCAGCAATACCTTACCATGTGTTACAATTACCGTACCTACTCGCTAGCGAGTCGCATGGCCTGTCCCTCGCACTCCATACCTATGCAGTGAAGGACAGAGCATTCGACTCGCTAGCGAGTAGGTACAGTAATTGTAACTCATGTAAGGGTACAGTATTGTCCCCAGCGTAATAGGGAATACACATGTTTAATTTTAATTGAACAAGAGTTTCATACAACCACTGCATCTCCCCATGGCGCGGTGAGATGGCGATATTCTGTTACTTACATATTTATATTGACAACGTGTTTAGCCAGTTGGAGGTGTACACTGCCTATGCTAATGGTCCCAGGTTCGATTTCCGGTATGCATGGTATTTGTGTGACAAGCGTGAGTATTTCTGAGTATTGGACGTTTTTTTATGTATTCCAGTATTTCTTTCTCTACATGTACATGTATGTTTGTCTTCATTGCACAAGCCTAGAGCTTAGCTTAGTTGTAACTGCCAACTAGGTCAATCTGTGTGAGATTTGTCCACTAACTGTATTTATATTTATATAAAAGAAAAACTCGCTTAGCAAATTACAAAACAAGTTTTTGACAATAATAAAATAACGCCTGTAGCACAAGTAGATAGAACACGAAACGGAAGCAAGACACAATAAAGTAACTAAGCTACATTTTAAATCTCTTCTTTTTGCTTTCGTTTTGTTTACGAAAGTGTGTCACATGCCTGAAAGCTCCTCATTCCGAAAGCCTTGAGGTAGGTACCCCTACCCACCTACTATCAGCCCGTTGAAACCCTGACCTACTGTACAACGGTGTCACTGTGACATTAATAGTAGATTGTTCAACAAGGGACTAAAACAAGCCATAATGACACGAGATGTTTAGCCACGCGAGCTCAGCGAGATAGTTCGAGTGACATTATGGTTGTTTAGTCTCACGTTAAACACCCTACACCACCAAATAACTTTAAATAGAAAATTAGTTCATAGGTACATTTTGTTTCGGTTGTTGTAACGTGTACACTGAGCATGGCCCGGTTTTTTTTATATTTTTGCACAGTTGTCATTTTGAGGTTATTTTCACGCTCAAAAAATTGGCCATACACAATCACTGAAAATGGCAAAAATCCTCCATTCGCAAACACCGTGATTGGTTGTATAGGGGGCTCCAAAGTAAATAAAAAAAACTTTAATCCCTAGAGATTAATAAGGAGCTGTAGTCCCGCTGTGCAGAGACTAAAGTAACATATTAAAAGCATGAGAAGTGAAAAAACAATTTATTTGACACTTCTTACAACTTGAGGCATAAAGCATAGCGTGACACAGTTCTTTGGTGGTTCAAGGCTCCATTGGGCTGATAGTACCGACCTACGGCTGCGTGCGCGCATATATTTTACCAAAAAGAGCGCTACCAACAGGTAGAGTAAGTAGTAGCTGTACCTAGTATCCTTGCTACGCTACAGGCGCTACCACAACTAGAGTCAAAACTCGAGTAAGTAATTATGTTTAGATTGCCTTTACTATTAGAACTGACCACGACGTAGATAGGTACGTTACTACCTACCACCCGCAAATCGCAATAGACTTTATTTATTACTTTGAAAAATACTGCCATCTATTTTAGGGTCCCGTATTTAGAATTTATATGCTCTTGGAAACAGTACATTTATCACTTATTATTATTAAGGAATGCCCTTTGCGTAGGTAAACGGTTTCATGAAACACCAATATCACTAATGTCAGAAGTGTTAGTATTCATTATTTTGTTTACCTATATAAAAGGCGCGTTAAATAAAAAATAATAAACTGTTTTAATTAAAGTATCTTATTAATCTCATAATGAAGAAGTACCTAAGTACACAAGAACTCGACCTACCGCATGCAATTTGAACTCATAAAAACATTTAGGTATGAATTTCAACTCGTGTAGGCAATCCGCTCGAACGAAGCACTGAGTCGCGTTACACCGGCGGCGTAAACACGCTGAATAACAAACTTCTAAAGGATGTGGCGTATTAAGTAGCTATCTAAAGCTAGAGTTTATAGGCATCCTCTACGATCTTCTCTTGCATCTCACGTCGCTCGGATGCAACGCGCGTGCTTTAAAGCGGAAGTATAATGCGATTATCGATTGCTATGACAGAAAATGCTTTGAATGGACTGGACGAGCGCGGGGGCGGTGCCGAGGGGCAGGGGGGCGCCCGCCGCGTCACTCAGTGCGCTAGTGGCAGCGGGCTGCGACACACGTCTCACGCAGCCCGCTAAACCGAAACATTCCGAGTGACAGTGCAAATGCTTTTGTTTTTATGGCGCTCATGTTACTGCAAGTGTTGTTTTTGGGTGTGATCGCGGCAGCGGTCGATGGTTAGTGTTTTTGTGTTTACGTATTCCACGTGCCCGGGTGGCCTGGGTATATGTTTACGGCGGGCGACGCATGCGCCCGGCTTGTTTGCGTCGGCCGCGGGTCAAACACCGGCCTAACCTACAAAAGCCATAAAAGCCAGTATAATATACTTATTGTGGGCACCAAGTAAGTTTAGAAATAGCAGGCACAAGCGGAGGAACAAGGCTCGAGCAACGCGTGGCGCCTCGGGAGCTCCAATCAGCATCCTTGTTGTGTTGTGGTCCCGCTTTTCGTATGCCGTTTCCGTTGACCGTGTACGAGAGTGACTCTAACTATGTCACTCGGTACAGATTGGAATGGTTATTAGATAATCGTACGTCCTCAGGACTGTATTCCTATTGAGATTCGTTCGTAACTTCGTACGTATCGTATTCTCAAGGTCTACCTGAGCATTTTTTTTGTTTCACAGTTCTTCGAAGTGACCATGTCGGAATCCTACTTAATTGATGCGTAGTTTAATCTCTCTTTGTATTGTTGTTTAGAATTTAGTTTTAATTTAATGTTCCAGAAAATTATGTCGCATTGTTGACATTGAAGATATTTATCAGTCAAGTACCTACCTATTTTCCAGTACGAATCTGGTTAAGGTACTAAATTAACCAGTTTTAGTATTAATTAACTATAGATAGGTACGTAACGGAAGAACTATTTAATAGCGTAGGTATGCTTGACTTATTCTTTCATGCACTAATGAGAATAAAGATTTGATAAATATGAAAGCCACAAGTCGATGACACAAAGTTCTCTAAGAAAATACCTACAACTAGCGTTTAAACGGCATTCCGTAAATAAATGTTTTTTAATTGCTGTTGCAGTATCTTTCAAGATAACCAAACCCCTCAAAATTTTACTGTGACCGAGTTTTTTTAGCCAAGGTCAGAAAATTTAGGTCAAGTTAAATAAAAGGGTAAAATAGAAAGCCCGATACTGTAAATGCTAGAGAACTTTCGGAATAGATGAGTACCTACAAGTCCTACAACAACATACCCCTGACCTCAGAATGCACACGTCGATCGAGTATATAAATTCTGTATGTACTCGTACAACGTTTCGTAAATGGATCTTTTGCTACAAAACAGGTTACCTACTGTAATTAAGTAGGCACCTACTTTTACCCAATTGCAGAAATAATCCTGGATGATTCTGTCGAAAACTATGTAACAGAGACAGGTATTAAGATAATTAACCATTATCCTCAAAGGACCGTTTTCGAAGAATCCAGATGCTATATGTATTTCCTACTAATACTGCAAAGAGGTTATCATAGAAGGGTTATTGTACCTATACCCATGACACAGTAATAATCTGTTTATACTTAAATCAGACTGAAAATTATATCGTTTTATTCTAAAAAACTACCCCGAGTGCATTTCAAAGTCCTATATATTCTAGTACCTATATTATATACTTGCGACGTGAACGTTATTTAAAAATTCATTAAGTGATTGACAAACGAGAATTATTATGTTGAAATATTTCGTTGACATAATATGGCTAACCCTTTAAATCTAGAAGATCTTCAGATTAAATCTTCCAGAACTCTACAGGGCTTGATGATTATTCTGTGAAACTGGCGAGGATTTAATCGAAATACCTGATAATGATGCCATTGGTCGTGGTCGTGCGTGCCACAAATGCCACAATTCAATTTTGAGTGCAAGAGTCTAAATTGCTGTTAACTTGACTTTGTCGTTGTTGGCAAGCCCAGCCCAAACCGTAACGGCTAATAACATAGCCCTACCACAGAGTTAACTTAAGAAGATCAGTGCCTAGAGTTGACCTAAAGCATCGAATTACAAAAACGGACTCAAGTCAATAAACAGAATGATATTTAGACTAGCGTACCTGATGTCCCTCTGCAGAAAATCGAATAATAATGTAGGTATGTTAAAAGTTGCTAAAACTGAGGGCCTCTATTTGACACGGTCTACATAATGTAGAAGGCCGAAATATACACCAGAATGTCACGCCAATTAGCAGGGCGCTCGGCGTTTCACCCTTTACTTCCGTACTTTGGTTCATCTAGATCAATGTAGAATTGTAGAAGCATATCTAAAACGATTGAATGATTTTCATCAAACATCTGATCTTGCTGACAAGGAAGCCTCCACGGAATTGCCGAGCCAGGATCCTTGACATTCACCTCACATTAAGGTCGCACTAGGTCTGGTTTCGTACTACTTTTGTGCTGCTTATGTCGAACATTCTCTCATAAACGACGGTGTAATACGATAGCCAGGTTGGATAAGTGTTCCATTGTTATTTTACTGAGGAAAATGTGTGTTATCTCATATTGCGGCAAATCGTGCCCTAGACATTGAGCCGTGGGAAACGATGCCAGGGTGATTACAGTTAGGTAACTTTTAATCGGCTACTGGACGTTGGGGCAATTAGTAGCTTAAGGAAAGCCGAGCTGTCCTCACAAGAGCATATAGATTCTTACGCCTCCCAAAGCGTGTATTAACAGTCTCGCTGCGCAATTACTGAGATTTTTTCCAATTGGTCTAAAGTCCATCACATGAAGAAGAGAAAATCTGCTTCTTGAAGACTAAAATTCAGGAAATATATTTATCTTTACGCACATCCATAGGCAGGGTTGATTTCTGGAAGAAAATCTGAAATAATATCAAACCTATCATATCAAAAGAAAATACAGAAACATTGAGATAGAAATTTACTGCTCGATCGAGATAATTATCTTTCAAAACATGATAACAAATGGGAAATAATTAGTGAAGTGGATGTGATGAAACGAGAGAGCACCGTTAAGCAAATACATTTATTTTGCACCTCAAATTGCGGTTGGCAGTTACAATTAAAATGCTTTTGTCTCCGCGCTTCACCTTTATTAAGCACTGTGTTCTTATATTGCTCAATAATCTAACAGATTTTAACTGAAAGTGTTTGTTGTAACCCTGTAAAAAAATTAATTCCCTGGCTTGTCGAAATAATGTTTAAATTTTTAGCCTCTCTAGCTTCGAGTCTTGTCCGATACCTACATTGATTGGTGATAATATGTATGTATGACTTTAGTAATTATGAAAAAAAAAACATAAATGATTGGTAATTAAAAACGTCTAAAAAGTAAAAAATAATAAGTATTGGCCCTATAAGTTTAATTATAGTAGGTATTAATATTTTGATTCAAGCGTCGCCACGTCGGGATTTTGATAAAACATGTCTAAGAACACTTCCGACTAATCCGCCTTTCAAATAAAAAAAACAAAATCTAAATGGGTTCATCCGTTCGGGAACTACGATGCCACAGACAGACACACAGTCACGTCAAACTTATAACATCCCGTCGTTTTTGCGTCAAGGGTTAAAAATCACTGGCGTAGAATATATCACAACGATTCGTCTAGATGTTATTGAGGAGGAAAATGGATATCCTTGTTTGAAGCAAATAAAGCAAGCCTTGAACTAGTTAGTAATAAAGATCAGTTTTAGAAATATGCACCTAAATAAGTTTACGTCGCAAACAAGGGTTTTATTAACAACGTTCCATCCATCGCGCTTTTGGTTATTGGATTGAAATCAACAACAAAATAATAAAATGGCATTCAACTCAATTAAGCTAAAACTTCAATAATTGTTCACTCATCAACTACGGTTTCCACTAACACTACCAAAAAGAGGCCACGCTTATTTCTTACGAGTGTTTGGTAAAAAAGTGTTTGTGATTATGGACTATAATGAAGGTCAAACGGAACGGTTTGCTAATAGATTGTAGATCTAGTAGCATTCATAAAACAACTGGGCTTTGTTTATTTTTATTTCGGCTGTCATTTTATGGCGTATATATAAAAATTGATAAATATTCAAAAAACGTGAGCAGCTTTGAAAATTGCAGGCGTTTAGAAATTAAAACAAAATGCTAAACTTTTAAATTCAACCAATTGGCCACATTAGGGCTCTTTTACACGTCTCGGTTCATTCCATGATCCATTAGCCGTTGAGGATTGATATTTTTCTTAGTAATAAAATCCAAATCGCGTCTAATCTCCTTCAAGTACCTAATTAGACTCTAGATCTTTAACAAATTGGAAATTTGGCATATTCATTTTGATGTAACAGTTATAGAATTCAGATAGTATTCATGATAGAATACGAAGAATATGAAAATCATAAGATATGTAGATACTGAATTCATAAAAGGCAAGGCCCAACTTGAAGAAAAACTTGTAGCGTAAGCCTGACTTATTTAAATACTTGGCAACGAGCCAAAATCGCCAATATTTAGGAAAAGAGGTCTTGCTTAAATTGATGGAACTAGGAAATTGGCTGTAAGTGTGTGTAGACCGCGAGAAGTTTTTCATGAGAATGGTTTATTTATGAATCCCTCTTATTATGAATTGCGGAATTTATGTCTTTGGAATTGGCCAGTTCTTATCTACATAAAGCCGAAGATATATCAAAACAACGCTTACGTTCCGACCGAACCGTTTCTAATCGACAGAATTGTACCTACTTGGGGCAAAACGTTTCTTGATACCATGGGAGTCCTTGAGTGTAATGACTCAATATTTAACGTTCATTGTTATCAGAGTTTCATGAACAAATTCCATTGCTCGATAGCCAAATCGATACTAAGTAAACCTGGTGGAAATCAGAGTAGCGTAGTTGTGTGGGGGGGGAGCGCGGGGCCCGGGGGACGGCACCGCGTGCGCGGCAAGGTCAGGGGCCCCTGCGCGCGCGCACTTGGCCACAAACCTTCGTACTACGCGCCTGCACGCCTATTGACCAAAGTACTATGTGCCACGGAACAGATCCGCTCATGCTGGATGTGTTTTTAGCGTGTTGAATGCTAGCGAGCGCTCGATCGCTGTTTGGATTCAAAGGTTGTATTGTAAGCGATTTATTTTGTATTTCTATCGAGTTTACGATTTGTTTCTTTTCGATGACATCATTCATCAGAACAGACTACCGCGTTTCTGTATATTGGTGTTGTAAAACTTGTGTGTAGGTACATGCATACATACATGCCGGGCCTACTAAAATTTTGTCGTTAAAACACTTGTTAACAATGGAAAAAACTGGCCGGATCGGCCTAGCTGGTTCCAAGGCGTCTAGTTATGAAAGACAAAAAATTGCACAAAAACTATTGAAGGCATCGGTACCCTTACCATGAGTTACAACTACCGTACACGCTAGAGAGTCGAATGCTCTGTCCCTTGCACTCTATAAGAATACTTGCGAGGTCCATGAGGGACAGAGCATTCGACTCGCTAGCGAGTACACTAATTGTAACTCATGGTAAGGGTACGGGACGCGGCGGCGTGAGAAATATCAAACTCATTTCCTAAGGTTCAAGCAATTAATATTTGCAAACGAGTCCGCTGGCTGTCTCGCTCTAGCGTATCGGATGTTGTCTGTTCTTGGAATAGGCAATTATTTAGATTTTGGTGATTTTGCATTGGAATTTAAACCGTCTGAGTTATTGTGGGAACTTGAATGGGGGCTATAGGCACAAGACAATCCGGTATCGCACAATGCGTAGGAGCTGTAGTGGTTTGTTCTTTATCCATTTTATCCACTTCAGCAAGGTTGTTTCAATAAACAAGTTAAACGTCGTTTATTTTAAAGTTACGATAATTTCTCAAAGATATTTAAGTGGCATTTAATGTTTTTTTACAATTTAGTACTTACCTATTTTATTCTATTTGAGTAATTTTAAAATGATCTTCCGTAGGAGAATGAAGTTTTTATAAAAATATTTGATAATTACGGCCACCTCACGCCAGAAAATTGGAAACCATGAGATACCTATTAATTTGGTTAATACAGGAAAATACATTGATATTTTGGCGTAAGTATAGCTTTCATTCTCTAACAAAACGGGTTTTCAGAACTGCAAATGTTTTTAGGTATATTCAATGTTTTTCATAGGATGAAAGACGAAGCGAAGCTTTTTAGAAGTAAGGGAAAACAGTAGCTAAAGAAAGAGATAAGGTGTAGTTAAGAGAAATAATAAAGGCAAATTTTGTCAGAGAGAACGTTTGAAATTCGTTTGTTTGCCCCGTGCCCACGTATCTCGTGCAAATTGTAAACACGATAAGCCTGGCGCCATTATTAACTGATTGTTTGTCTTCCACTTGATTGTTGTTGTTATGTTGTAACAACGGATATTAAATGTTAATTAATGCTTAATTAATTCTGACTGAACAAAACCACGTGCTTGAAAATTATTATTTGGTTCGTCTTGTCGGCTTCTATTTGGGCTGAGACTGAGAAGGAATCCTTATGTATGATATGTAAAAGTTCACAAGATCACAAAGCAAAGCGTTTTCATACGTTGTGCGAAAGTAACGGCACTTAATTCGACTAGATATTACAAAGAATATATCGGCAAAACGGATACCGATGCTAGCGGTTTTGGTTTAGACTCTCTTTGTCGTCATTTTCGTTTGTTATCAATTTCGATTGCAAATATTTATCAGTTGTTTCTTATTAGATTTGTGTAGTTTGAGATATAAATGGAATTTTAATGAAATTTTATTGCTTTAATATATTTTTGTTTCATTTTTGGCTGGTGCAGCGCTCAAGTTCCAAACACAATGATGGATCAGCTTAGGTTCAGTTAACAAACCAATACAGTATGTAAACTTACTAAAACCATCTCTTTCAACCAGTTGCTAGGCTAGTTGAGTTAAGTGTTTTACCACATTTTTTGCTAGTGTGTGTCGAATATTTTTAATTTTATCATTGCATAAAAATTATAACATCTCACCTTTTTCAAAGTCGGTTAACCCTAAAAGTATCATCCCATGTGTAATGTTTACTTCGTTGTTCAGTGCCCATTATAAGACCCGTATGTAATGTTTTCATCGTAACAGATTATTGAACTTGCGTTCAGTGCATTCTTTATTTAAATTTGAAAAAGTGTTAAGATTTCAATAATTTATATACCCCAACCTTATCTATCGCCTAGACATGCTCGGGTTCAAATAAATGGTTTTAGTAAGTTTACATACTGTATAAATAAGATGAATTCAGATCTGATTACTTAAAATGCTAGACAGAAATATTATCTATATGTTTACAAGCAATAGACCAATAAAATGAAATAAATATTAGAGGAAAGCTTACACAAATTGACCCGGGGCAGTCAGGATTTATATTTAACATTTATATTTAATAATTATTTAAGCTGGAAAGAATAAGAGTGAAACAAGAACGAGGTGTTTCCAATGAACAAACAAGCTATGTCAAGCTATTAAGTATTTTAGGTTAAATTCATAATTTATTTACCATACGTAGGTTAGGTTAGGTTTTATTTAAAACTATATCAATAGTCTTCTATAAAAATATTGCGTTCGGAATTATTATCATTCGGCATTTTGAGCAATTCGGAATTAGGACTTCGGAATAATGTGTACCCGTTCACTCCAAATGGCTACAAGAAATATTTTATTCTTGTGACGTTTACTGTAGCTATAGTTAGGCGCATTAAATCGGTATGTTAACTAATGGGCTTGAAGCCGGTTCAGTTGAGTCATCGGACCACGCCCATGGAAATATAAACGGGCTGGTACAAAACAATGCCAACCTCAAGCGATTGGCTTCTACTTGACACACCAGGCACCTTAACAAAATAAAAAACCAGTCAAAGGTGAGTCGGAGTCTCGCACCGAGGGTTCCGTACCGCCGCACAATCGGTATTCTATTCCGATTTGAATTCGCTTTCGAATCGAATCAGCGCGAGCCCAACTTACACTTGACCATTTTACTATAGTCATAGCAAAGACACTTGTATGTTTTACCGTTTAGACAACAAAAATAACGTTCAAAAAAAAGGTTTCTTGTATGAGGACCCCTTTATGAGGATCTATGGTACTTACCATATTATTGATTTGACCGCTCGTACGTTTTAGTCTTCATCGACAGAACACAGTTAGTAGCCATATAACGTCCAATAACTAATACCTACATTGTAGATCCGTTGAATTTGGACTCGTTTGGCTAGTCTTTTTTAAAAAAAAGCGGGTATCTTTTTTTTGTAAAATCTGTTCATGTGAAGTTGCTTAAGTAGAAGTTGGATGTGGAACCACAAGTACAGCAATCCCCTTGCGGCGGGGAATTCCAATTTGTTATTTAGGTAGGTTACAGGGGAACAAATTGCTTTTGAATCAGTTTCAGTGTCAAATAAGAACAAATTTTAAACAATTTTTTTTTTATCTTTTTATTTTGTTCAAGGTAAATAATGTGTATTTGAACGCAGGAGACGCTCTCAAAGTACCAGTAATTTGAATAAAAAACGTAATCAAAACCCGCCTTTACCTTGTAATAAAAAAAACATGGGGCTAGTCAAGTCCAGAGTATATGCTTTAAAATTAGCATTAAAACTAGATGAAATTGTAATTCGGAGAATATTTATAACGTTGCCCACGTTCCACTCTACAAAGTGGAATTAAAAAAGAAGCGTTTTTAAAGGGAACAGGTTTGGTTCCGACACGAGGTCCGGCCCTAGGGATCAAAGGGATGCGTTATGGACGAGTCCACTACTCGATAAAACGTAAAACTGAACTTTGATAGACAATTCAATAATTAGATTAAAATGGAATTTATAAGACGCTTTTATCATTTAACATGTACATTTAAAAAAACGACACCAGTTTTGTAACATGGTTTCATGGCTCCTTCCAGAACCATTGGAACAAACTCCACAGGCCTTCTGCCAAATAGATGTTTTTGTATTATTATTTTTCATTTTATTTTTCTTTACTTATTTATTAAGTATGTACTATTATTATTTTGTGTTGTGTGTATATTTGTGTTTTACTATGTGCAATATGGAAAGTATTTCTGAATTAAACAATTTGAATTTGAATAACTAGCCAAAATCATTCCTAAATCAACTTACGAACTTAGTCACCTTAAGAAGACGAATTTAATGCTTACATACGAACTGCTCAGTAACCACATAATTATGGTTTTATTAAATGTTTGAAGCGAATAAATCTCTTCTTTGAACCCACTAGTGTAACCAGTTTTGGATAATAAATATACTTCAAAGCTAATTTACATCCAGTTTCATTATAAACAGTGAAAAGATTCTCAAACTTTCTTTCGATACCATTGCACAACACTCCGGGGTATAAAGATCCTGACCTTCCGCAACGTTCTCTCAGGTGAAGTATAAAGAGTAAAGACCTAGACTGGGGTCCGAACCCTTCCCTTTACTGTTATTGTCTGAAAGTATATCCTTACATTTGTTGGTGAAATCTTTTTAGATACAAAACGGAGCGTGGATCTAGCAATAATAAACCTAGTGTCGCGGCAATACGATTGGATCTTGACGTTATCTGTTTGACGGGTGATTTTTCTTTGTAAAACAAATACATCGAAAAGGGTTGACTTTATTGTAGTAAATAAACAAGTGAAATACGATTTATTGTAATTTGTTTAAATTAAATATTGAAGTTTTACGTCCCATTTCTAATGAGCAAAGGCTATTTCCTAACGCACTCGCGATCGCAGTCGGCTTCATAGTGGAACAATTGTTTTCATTTTGTATGCAGACAAGCGTTCGATTTTCAAAATAAAAACAATCGTGATTGCGAGTGCCTTAGACAATAGGCCCGCAGGTACATTTGACTCGTAACGATGGTAATGTTTGTTTACGAGTATTTTAATTGATAATTAATAATCTTAATCAATAAGTCATTGATGTTCACAATCCCTTATTTTAATTAAACTAAATTAAAAGCACATAGAATTTAAAAACAAAACTATCACCACTAAGACTTGATTGCTTTTTGTGATACAGGCGACTAAAGTCACTGGCGATGCGAAAAGTCACGTGATCTAACAAACGTTTAAAAACGAAACAAATAGAAACGCTAGTTAGCGTAGTGCAACTTGGCAACGGCTACTGTGGCTCAATCGATCATTCTTATGGTAAATTAAAATGTACTGGGTTTAAGTCCCGATATTATTTTTGTCCAGCTGATGCATATCATTATACAGACGTACTTATTTGTAATTGGCTCAATCTGCTTTTGAATTAGATAAAGCATTACACCCCTCTTCATAACGTGGTCAGATAAAAGGAACCGAACTGGTACTCTTCCGTTTGAAGCAAATTAAAATGATCTTATCACATATAAATAATTTGAATTCGATGTGATCTTTAATATGGCAGTAAGTAAACGTGTAATTGAAAGTATAATAGTAATTTATTTTTAAATGTTAGAAGCTCTTGTACGAAGCTACCAGCTAATCAAGAAAATAAGGTTTTCGTCAACAACTGATAGGAGACAGTTAAAATATGAACGTGTTATCGTAAATTATATTAAAATATAGAACAACAAAATTCTAAAATTCTGCGGTTTTATTAAACTATAACAGAGATAAGTAGTTTTAACCGGTTGAAAAATACTTAGAATCTTACCTAATTAAAAAACAAGCCAGTCTTTTAAGCTATGCTAGCCTATAAAATGTGCCCTTGCGCAGAACACGTCCAAGGACGTCGATAGCACACATCCATTTTAGCTGCGCCTGCACCAGTGATGTGACATTATCGATGACAATTGGTCGGTGTATAAATCATTCGACTAATATATATATTTTTTTTATTTAATACCAAATCCAAACACGAGAACTTTAAATGTGTCGTACATTAAAAATTTATTAATTAAGCAGCCTTATACGTTCGACCCATCGTGCTGCTAAATTGAAATGCACGCGCTACAATGTGTTTTGTTCGCACTGATGGGACTACTTAATCTCGCCGCTTGGTTTCACTCGACAGTCCGCACGACCGGCGTTGTTTACAGAATCACTACCCTGGTCAGAGCTAAAATCAATGCTAGTGCTAGACGAGGAACGGTTAAAATCTATAAAACCTTCGGCAATTTTTGGAGTACAGCACTCTTTTTCCTATGTTATTTGGAATAAAGCACTCTTGCAGTGATTACAAAAAAAAATCAAGAACGTCGCATAGAGATAGAGGAAAAAATTTAACATCGATGAATTAATGATTTGTTTTTCAAGTATCGTTGTTATAACAAACGTGCTTACTTTTGTAATAATACACGACATTATATTGATAACCCTGACAAGAATCAGTTTTGTTTTTAGAAGATAACGTATTCTTTTCTAAAAACTATTCGCATTACTTAAAACGTCGGAAAATAACCACATCACATGATATTGATAACCTTAATCAGTGTTAGTTTATTTTAGGGGAAGCATGTATTTTTTTCATTTACAATTGTAAAGATAATTGCAAAAATTAAGCAGTTTAATTAAAACAACACTAACATTTGGGTTTCACGATATTTTCGAAACACGCTAAAATGTTTTCCTTTATAGTATGGGTGTTGACAGTAGGTCATTTTATATACAGGCAGAGTGAGTTCACACGCTTTTTAAACCATTTCCTGTATCGTCGCATCCGTTTTTATTATAATACCGCCATGGTGTTGTATGTCCACTATAATAACGAAATGACTATGGCTATTATTCTAATCTAAGGCATGCTGGAATATTGTTCACAGGCAAGGCAAAGCAAGGCATATCAAATATCACTACTTAATGAAACGATATATTTGATTTAAAAGACAAATAGACAGACAAAAACAGAAATATCCAAAAATAAACCTAAATAAATGAGGCATTTCAAGCATTTTTACTAATACAAAATATAAAGGGCAGGCAAAAAACCAATTTCACATGCAAGGTAAGCATGACCTAAATAATTGTGTAACTAGTACTAGTATCTTTTAGACAAAATGCACCTGATCATTATTATGTTATAAAATCCTTTAAAGACAAAAGTCGCAGATGCATTAATTCCGAACAAATGTCATGATTGTTTTCTTGTCAGTAATTAAAGGCGGTAAATATTTATTAATAAATTGTATGACTACATACAATGTTGCGTTTTATGGTAAACTGGGAGCAGTAAGTACGTATTTACATTATGGCTTACAGATTTAATGGAAGCTTTCCGCATCCGGTTTTTATAATCATAATAATAATAAACAAGTATTACTGATTTTAATTATTTCCCTGAAAAGTGAAAGCTGTGCTAAATTATTGACAAACTTAGAAAGGTTTCCTATCTAATCTAAAACTTTAAGGGACGCAGCGTAAATAAGACCCATATCAACTAAGTGTTCCGCAAATAATTCCAACAATGATTTCTCAACATTTATAACTTTAAAGGCGCTAGTATATGTTTTTTGTCAACTCCATAAATTTACTGATAACTACTTAACTACCTTTGTATTTATACTCTATATTCTGATGTCATTTTCTGTTTTTTTTTAATGTTATGACATTCTGGAGCTGTTTTAGATATGCATAATTTAATTGCTAAACGTCGATTAGGTTAAAATAAAGTCTTCAACCAATAAATTGTTTTCGGAGTAATGACAACTACGAATTTTAATTAATTCGGAATTACGACTCTTTGGAATAAATTAATGTCACTCTAGTTTACATGCAAATATTAAAAAACATTTCCATAACCGTTTGCTGCTCTAATTTTAAGGAATGCGATTTACCGACATCTCCCCGTCTCTATTCAACAGCAAGACAGATGGGCCGGCCCTATACATTCGAATCAGGTTAGACGAGTACTTGTTTAGGTTCTTATTAGAATCGGTCAAGCATACGGGTTTTATGCAGGGCAGGGATTAACCGAGAATAATTTAAATCATATGATGATTTCTATGGCTTGAGTACGAACGAGAAGTTGAAGGGTCACTTAAAGGTAACTCAAAAGGATAGATTTGAAATTTACCAAAACTTTATTCTGTCTTGCTCTTTACCGGGTACCTATTATTTTATCGAAACACCTTTTAACGAACGTATCATTAGTATCTTTACGCATTATTTTCATTTCATCAAAAGGCTTTCTCGCCGCATGAGTTAGTAGTCACAAGACTCACAAGTGTAACCTAACCCAATCTACGTAGTTAATGTTTAAGATATACAAAAAACATCATGGTTACAGCAGAAAATGAAGAAAAAAACGATAAAATGATGGGTTAACACATTTATCACCTACATATGTAGAGTCACGAGATTGGATTTGGTACCCACCTTAGGTCCAAAGCTAATCTGACATTCTACAATAAGGTAGAGTTTCCTAAAAATTACGAATGACTTGATATCTCTTGTGACATTGACGACTTCAAGCATATTTTTCTTGAAATGGGTTCCAAATTAACGCTCGTGACCTACGATTCTATCGTATTTTTTTTATTTCATTTTGAGACTTGAGGTAGTCCTTAACGTAGCTCCTTCTGTACTTTGTAATGAAAAAAAAAACAAGTTGAGCATAAACAGTACCCTTAGCATGAGTTACAATTAACGTTTTCGCTAGCGAGTCGAAGCTCTATCCCTCGCAAATCACGCAAGTATTCTTATAGAGCGCAAGGGACGAGCATTCGACTCGCTAGCTAGTACGGTAATAAAATTGTAACTCACGGTATTAGACATTCATCACGGTGAATATTCCCGTGAGAAAAGTCTGTATTAGCTCCTAAAATGTTTCAAATACTAAGCAGACTATTCTTAACTAATACGCTTAAGCTATTGTTAAAGCTGTTGCTGAGAAGAAAGGTAACAAAAGTCCGTCAAACGTTTTGTTTACTACAGGTTCTAAAATACAAGTCGGGCTGTTTTGTTTAGACCACGCGGTGATTTACGCCAAAGGAATTTCAAAGCGTGTGGGTGGAAGCCCTTTTGGTGTCTAGTAATTGCTAAAAGTGGACTGTGTAATCAGGACATGTACCTTATTCCCGGGTTTATACACCTGATAAATAAAATCAAGTAACAGATGACTTTTACCGATGCTTATCTTATAAAATATTATAGGTTGGTAGTGTTAATAACATTAACATGACACACACGCTTCTTTATAACCTATTTATTTATTTATTTAATGGCATAGAGAAGACAAACGAGCACATAGGCCACCTGATGGTATGTGGAAACTGTGACCCATACACATTCGCATTCACAAGACTGCAATGCAATCCTAAGACTGCAAATGCGTTGCCTTGCCAACCCTGAGGACTAAGATGGAATGCCTCTATGCTAGTCATTTCACCGGCTGTCTAATCCCCAAACCGGAACACAACAATGCGAACACTGCTGTTTATTAAACATTAGCGAACCGCCCTTTTTCTGTAACACTTGTACATACCAGAATTTATTATACATAAAAACCTTCCTTCCCTTCCTCTTGAATCACTCCACCTTTGGATGAAAACCGCATCAATAGTTGCGCAGTGCAAATCCGTTGCGCAATTTATTATCTACGCGAACAGACGGCAGAAGCGACTTTGTTTTATACTATGAAAAGATAAAGATTTACCGTATGATCCGTGTCTTACAAAAACCTAGAAGTTACCGACTGAAGTCTGGTAAATCTCAGAAATTAACGATTATCACGAATTTTCAAGACGACAAAATATAAACATAATAGTCTATATTGAAGATGTAGACTAGGGAAAATTAGTTTCCGATTCCCTTTATTTTTCATTCTGGCTTTCATACTAAGCCCACAGGATGGTAAACATAACCTAGATTGAAAAGGTATCCCACAAGGATGACAAATAGCTCCGTCGATGCTGCGGTTGATCCATCATTTTACTTTTACCGACATGACCCTCTAGAAAGATTTAGGGCTGATTTTTCAATCTTCAGATAAAACTATCTGTCAGGTAAATTGTACCTCTGTCCTTTTCTTTGTCATAAGAAAGATAAGGAAAGAGCCACAATTTACCTGACAGATAATGTTATTTGGAGATTGAGCCTAAGCTCATTTGGAGTTACTCGTGGACCTCGTGGTAGTCGTGGTGTAATCACTTCATTACTTATCATCACTTTTTTAGAATGAGTGGAGGTGCTGGTTTGTTGTTAAGCGGTCTGTATAGAGTCGATTTGGTCGAAAACAGTTTTAACAATCAAAACCATTTTTTATTCTTATTATAAAACTAACTTAACTAATCTACACAATAGATGCTTATTGAATTCTGAAATTTCCGCTGAAAACGATACAAAGCGAAAATATTTTAGACCGAACAATACATTAAACCAAACCGTTTCATGCGATTCAAAGGGATACCGTTGTTAAAGTTAATCTTATCTTTGTTTAAGGATATTTACATTATTTTTCAGAAACCCTACGCAAAAGCTACGCTGTTAAAGCTATTTTTGTCTGGATCACCTCAGGCGACGTTTACTTTACATCTCGGTTTTACGATGTTGTTTCATTAAAAATGTGTTCTATTTTGATGCGTTGTTTTACTGACTGATAAGTTAAAGGTATCTTCTTTCTGAACAAGTCAGTATTTGGCCACTACTTGTCATAATGGTAATCTTTGTTTAGGTTCAAAGTTAAGTACTCCAGCTCCGTATCTAGGAGGGGGGCTCACCGGGGCTCCTACCCGGGCGGCAGTTTCAGGGGGTTACAGTTTCAAAAAATAAACCGTGTTAAAAATCTCGTGTTAATATGCTCTCGTTTATCGATGTTGACAAATGTGGACATAACTTCTGTCACTTTCTGACCAGTACGAAAGTGGGAGAGTGATGGATGCTTTATTCGACGTGATAAACGCGACAATTATACGGGTCTGGGGCTGCATAGATATTATCATTAAAAACCGGGCAAGAGCATGTCGGACCATGCTCAGTGTAGGGTTCCGAAGCCGTAACGACAAACACAAAAAACTCAAAAATCTCAAAAATCAACATGTATTAACCAATTTTCTATTTAGTTATTTGGCGCTGTCTTAGATGATTTTTAGTAGGTATAAACCCGTTAGTCGCCTGTATCTCAGGAACTAATTAAGTCTACTTATTGTTAGTAATGATTCTTTTTCTTATAAATTCGTATATAATATCTCAAACAAGAGCCAAGCTTTTAAGCGTGAGATCAGTATACCTATGTAGGTAGTTAGGTATCTAAACTGCTTCAAATCGACTTTAAATTACAATAAAAGTTTTATCTTTTATAAAGTAATTAATAGAAATTGAAAAAAAAACAAGGGCCAGTAAATAGAATTTTAAGTTTTCCAAACGATACTCGACTCAAATCAATAATCTAATCGATTATTTGTAAACTTTCAGATCGCAAATCGCAAACTTGTGGGTAGCATTCCGGGGCACGTCCGAACAGCATCTAGGCGCTCGCGCTTATGAGCGCGGCTGTCGCTCGATTTGTTACTTGGACAGACTCCCCCCCCGCGCGTCCTGCACGCCCCGTTAACAATTTTTTCTATCAAAGTTATCATAGGCGATTTTGACAGGTATAAACACTTTGGTCGCCTGTATCTCAGGAACTTTAATCATGTCTACTTAGCCGTGATAGTTTTCCTTTAAAATTCGTTATATGCGCTTTCGTTGAAGATATTTTTCAGATTTTTAGTATTTGTAGTTTTGGCTGTAGGGGGGGGGGCAAGAATAAGTTTTATGTCCACGCAATAAGATCGAAAACGACGTCGTTCCGTTCGCAACGCCGAGCCGTGCCGAGCCGAGCCGAGCGATACCATTTTCACTCTTACTGCACGGACATAATTTTTTTTCTTACCGGCTCAAGCCGATTCCGCGTCGATAGGTCTGGGGAGACCCTTAATCGAAAAATTGTTTTCATAAACCCGAAATATTTTTAAAAGACCTATCCAACGACACCCCACACTATGGGGTAGGCAAGAAAAAAAAAAGGCATCCCCACGTTACGTGTAGGGGAGGTGCATTAAAAAAATATATTTTTCAAAATTTTATTTTACCACTTTGTTGGCGTGACTAATATGTATATTCATGCCAAATTACAGCTTTCTAGTACTATGAGTCTCTGAGCTAGACTGGGGACGGACGGACGGACGGACGGACATGGCGAAACTATAAGGGTTCCTAGTTTGACTACGGAACCCTAAAAACAGCTTACGTTAGGGCAATATTGACCGGTAATCGGTGCAATTCCTCAACCGTTTATTATTGTTTTGTTTTGTCATCTGGTCCTTCGAGCCGGATATATTCTTAAAACGCGCGGGCTAAAACTTTTACCACACTCAGATCTCAAAACACTACAAAATTAGCACCAGTCTGCCGTAAGTCTTTGCGTAACGTGGAGATATTTTTAATGCAGTACGCAAACATAAGTTGTGGCTCAATTCACGGCTGTTTGGAACCCATCGCGACGTGGCCCCGGCCAGTGAACTCGCCGTCAAAGACTAGTTAATACAAATTAAGCATGTTTTTTGCATGAGAGGTATTTTGCCTTCGTTAACGATAACACGCACCAGTGCGCTACGCTGGCTGAAATGTAACGCTTTTATTCGTTTGTTTCACTCAATGAAACGTGTGGTAGATCCAAAAAACAATGAAGTAACGTAGCATTTACGCAAATGTGTAGTACCTACTTGTTTGTTTTATCGTTTTGTTTGCTTTCAAAATACGAGAGCATGATACGTAAAATAAATACGTTTGGGAGGGTAGAGTGTGCTAACAAACTAGAGGTATTTCTAGATTGTTTATCTAGACTCATGTAAACAACTAGTTCACTGACCTTGACCTGGCTTACCTAATGTTACTCATGTCATGACCTCATGACAAATCATGCCTTGCTATCTTCAACCGAGCAAAGAATTTAAATTGCGACACAATTGTAATATAGGTAATGAGCTTTGCTTACTACCGACCTAATGTACAGTCACCAGCATACCTATATTATCCAATATTGGGCGCAAAAATATCTGACACGCTCTTAATCTCTAGTAATAGAGACGTGTCAGATATTTTTGCGCCCAGTTTTGGGTGGTCTTATAAGTACAGTAAGCTGCACTTTTGAGTTCATATTCAGATTCATGTATTCATTGTTAGCCTATGGTTGGTACAGAAGTTGTACAGATTGGTGTTCGTATCTTTAAAACTTAAGTACCTACCTATATAGGTTAGTCCATGAGATGCCCTCCAAGGGCACCGTCAACGGTGTTAAAGCGAAAAGGTACTAAGTGTGCAGTTACATATAAGGCTGACTGTAAATAATGTTCATTTAACATTCAACCTTTAACATTTTCTGTGTTAATTGTGACGATTATATTATAATGTCGTGTGACTATTTACTGCCGTACCTGGAAAAAAATAATGGAGAATAAATTCTCTGAAGTCATCGTTACATAACTTCAGGTGCAAAGTTACCTTTTATTGTAACTAGGAGTATGGCAAAACCATAGGTACTCACTTTATTTTAAAACTACGGGTAATATTTAGTCATTTTCCTTTATAGGTACCTACGTATTAGTTGGTTAATCTGGTTTTTGTTACATTTCCTTAAGATGTCCGTCTTTTAATACATACGAGTACAAATAAAGTTTTAATTTAAAAAATGTTGCGAGTATTTTACGGTACTTCCCTTGTTAATTCTTATACGATAGTTGTAAAGAAGCTATTCCATGTACGGTCGTTTTTGTATTAATGTTAAAAGAAACCTAGTGTAAAATTCAATATTTAAAGAATAAAAAAAAATGTATTTATTAAAATGATGTTAATTACGTAACAACGATTCGAATTTTAAAAACAAATGAACTTTGACCATTATTTTGTAAGCAAGAATCCTTTGCGCCTTAGGATGTAATTATTTTATAAGTATAATTTCAGATACCACATTATTCGATTATAATGTAAAGGTTTAAAATACGTTACTAAAACGCTGCGCGCTGGTAGCTATAGTCCATTCGCGTTAAGAATACAGTAAATCATCGTTGTCCACCGGCTTAGACACGCCCCCTAACTAATCAGGTGACTCAAAATTAGGTTTATATTTATTTGTTTTAATTTTATCTCCACTGTTAATATACTTTTACCCTGCAGTTGCATTGATGGTTCACTGCATTCTTAACGCGAATGGACTATAGGTAGCTAGCCTATTTGTGCAAAATGTGGATAAGCTCAACAAGACCACAATTAAAAAAAAACACCGTTATTATTTACTTTACGAACAGGAAAGTTGTACCCGAAAACTAGGTGACTAAGAACTATTTCTAAAACGTATTGGGAGCCATATAGTATAAATAAAACATTGAGTAAATCGATCTCAAAGTTGTTATTTTTTAAAGATAACCATCTTAATTGATTCAATAAACCCACCCCAAACGTGGCGGCCACCCTTCATGTCCTATCGATTTACCATCCACATTTATATGGCAATAACGTTTCATAGATAAGCATTATATCTTCGGCGATACAGACGCAACAAAAAATATTCTTTGGGAACAAGTGAATTCTTGCATAAATTCACAGCACTTAAAGCTGTTAACATTATTTTAATGTTGTGTGAAAATAATGTATTTCGATAACCGCTCCTTTATATTTAAGCAAAATAAATATAGATGATGCCTCAGAGAGAGCCACTAAAGATTGGCGCTACTACGCACATTAATCTTCGCTAAAACGTCATACCCGTAAATGCTGGGAAGTATTTTTTTCTGGCATCTTACGCACAGTGCTAGGCCGACTGACCTTGTGATATAAGCTGGTTGTGTTTAGAAGTGGCCGATGATGACTGCGTGTTATGACGCGCGATGGTTTTTAAATCGGTCGGTTTAGGAGGCACAGGAGGGTAAGGGCACGGTTTTTTTGCAATTCACACGGAAGCTATCTAATGGAGCGTTTGCACTACGTGACATACAAGACCTAAGTCTGACGACGAAGACGTAATGTGACGTTATGTAACGGATTTGCTTTGTCAAAACATTTACAAACAATATTTTTTGTAGAAACATTTGCATAGATTTGTGATCTATAAAAGTGTTGTTTTTTTTAACGACATGCATGTCGAACTACCTAGGTCTTGTAATTACGTTGTAGGTACCTATGTTACCGAAAGTTAAAACATTCAAAGTGTAGCGGTAAACTTATTTTAGCTCATGTCGTTGTAGAGCTGTTTTTAATTTCAGATGAAGCTAGACGTAGGGTCACTCACAGGAAAAACTTAAATCAAGTTTAATTATTAAATCTTGGAGGTTTTATCTAGTAATAATTAACTTATATTGGATTAGTGGTGATGGCTGGTTATTTTGGAACAACTTCACATCAATCATTCAGTCATTAGAACTTGGTAACAACGGTTTTATTCTGTATCGAAATTTTGCCAGTGACGCGGATTGTATATTTTCTTTATTCTTAATCATGACAATTCTCAATTAAGAATCTACAGCTTTATTGTAAAATTAATTTTACAAGACGACCAAATGAAATTTGAACTTAAATAAATAATAATCGAAATTTCACACACGTAGGTACCTATAGTTCCAATGACAATGTAAAAGCTTCGAATCACATTTTTTTCTACAACATGCACGTTTACTGTTACGATTACGACCCTTCGTATACAGAATCGTTTTAGATGCTAATGCGTATTTCTAAAGACGTCCTTCGATCGAGATATTTATACAATTGAAAAGTGTATGTTTCGTAAAGTAACTAGCGATCGGGGCATAACTGGCACGAGGTTACGGGACACGAACAATTGTGCATGTTTTTTTGACTGTTACACTGAATTCTTTTGTCAGGGTTGCTTTACATGTAATCGAGTCGGTTTTTAATTGTACTGTGACCCTAGACAAGACGGATTTCGTGAACGTTATCGTTATCGAATATGTTTACTGACTGAAGTAAAGCTACCGGGTGCTGGCGTTGAGCGCTTTAGTAAATTCCATACATTTTGCCAGTTTTCGATAATCGATCGCGTTGGCGATATGCAACTTGTCCCTGTTCTGTGTTTTGTTTTTTTGTTTTGCGTTCAATAAAGAGTATTTGTATTGTATTCATTGTCACCATCGAGTTGTAGGGGTCTATTATGAGGTTTCGTATTAGTAGTTAATTTGATGAACTAATAAATCCCTTGCTTATTTGTACGTTGTAGCTAGCAACGTAGAGAGAGATGTAAGGATTCTATTACTTTTATTTAATTTCGTTGAAGTAACGGTTATATTAAACAACGAAAGGTTGTATTTGGTTATCGCTTTATTTATCACATTTAATAGATTTACGGGCACAAATTTCAGTGCTACGGGTTAAATTCCTTGGACAGGTACAGTTTCGGTAAAATGTAGTCCAGAAGAGCAGTATTTATACTAACAAGCTGTAAATAATGGCGCTATCAGCCATCCAAGGGGTGTTATTCTATTATTATTACCTACACAGTAAAGGCAAGCAAGATCGGGCGCACGCTAGTATTGCACAGTGATTCTTGTATTTGATCTTGGCATAGTATAGACTAGAGGCGTAGATACTGTTACGTTTTATCCTTCTCATCTTCTTCCTCTTCTGGTGCCCGACTAATTAATAAAGGATGACTATCAACTCTGAATTCTCGTCCTCAATCATTTCACTAGTCGTCTTATCCCAAAACCGCTGAATAAAATCGAAATTTTACCCATCATCTCTCACCTGTCATGTTTCCTCGGTGATGTCCTCACCCCCCCTCCCCCCTCAGTCAAGCGCCCCCAGTTCTCACCCACTGGCCAAAGCGTTAAATAACAGAAACAAGCGTAATCGGAGATGTTTGTGCCCGGGCGCCCGCGTGGCGATCGTGGTGTCGCATGAAATAGGACATTATAATACATAGACCGAAAGCGCATCGTTATTGGCGTAAGTTGTAAGGTAACGAGATTTAGTGGATGAATCCACCTTGTTTTCAACATAGATACACACCTTTATGCCTGTCTTCCAATAGAACGCCAGGAGCACCGGTTCAAACATTATTATTATTATTTATTTATTTAATAAGTACAATTTTTTAAAAACTAACAATTAGGCATTGCCCCACAAAACTGGAGTAACAGTTTGACTGTGGGAACGGCAGTCTCTAAGATAGGCATTCACTAACATAAAAATTAAATAACAGTATTATGCAGTCCAAAAAAGTCATCAACCTCTTCATGCATTCTTCTCTGCATATTATTTTTTCGTTACTGAAGTAACTGTAATTATTAATTACATTTATAATTAACTACATGTTAACTGCCCATGCCCTAATTTTTTTAAGAGCTTATTTATTTATTGCACTTCTTTCAGTCAACATCTGTTTGATTATAAAAAAAGCAATGGGCGCCATTTTTTTCTGTTTGTGAAATGTGTAATTATTATGTAAGAACTTATCGAAAATAATGCTGGTCAGACAAATACATACCTATCTTATTATAATTATCTATAAAATTCACAAAATAAATGAATTATTCTGATTAAGGTGAAACCTGATGAAGTTGGTCAAGTGACGGCTTCCGTTCACCGCTGAGGACGAAAAATTGAGGTACATAGAAAAAGACTCATTGTAACTTTATAAAAACGAATTTCAATTCGCTTTCCGGGAATTACGGGAACGGTACCGGTTATTATAATTATAATAACGTAGTCGAGTAGACGGTAGTCGAGTTCATAAATATCTATATACTTTAGTACTTTGTCTATTTAATGTCATGTTTAAACTGTAATACATGAATTCTCACAACGATTAAAGTGACAAGGTACTAAAGCGACTTAACTAGACTGGTACCTAGTCATATCTACGGACATTCAACTTAAGTAAGCCAAGATAAAAATGCAAGTCAAGATTAAGATAACGAAAGATAGGATGAAAGATTTTTTTTTCCGGTATAAAAGCACAAAACAATAGAAGAAAAACAAAAGCATCGAACGCTTATAAAATTATAAATATAATGTCATACACAAAAATAAGCACAAGTAGCAGGAGCTGAAGATAATATAATATCAATTAACGAAGAATGAGTAGCTTGCAAATGAAAGGATACCAAATCATAGTTTACCAATGAAGGTCCGATTATCTCTTTCCGTTGGCTTTTAAGTTAGGTCTTCTAAAAACTTGCCGAGATTATCCTATATCGTATCCTTTTGACCGCAGATTGAAAATGGCCTGTACTCGTACTTAGCCTTTCTTTGAAAATAAAAGACATGTTCTACTCCAACATTTTCGTAAAAAGGAAGCGCCTTGCGGTACAACTTCTGTATAAATAAATAAGCTTAGTGGACGACACAGAGCTGCGATGGATCAATAGGCCCTGACCTCGGCTTTATAAACCCATCGATTGCCGGTGACATGCGACCGAGTCATGGCATTCGGAACTGTTACAGCTAACTTAAAAGAAGCAACTAGGGTGCTAAATACATCATTTGATAAGTGCAATATCTCTGGTATGACCTAACCTTACTACTTTTGCTTTATTATATGCAATTAAGAATTTGCTGCATTATTTAAGCTCATTGCTGAAGGGAGTTTACTGCTAACGATAATAAGCCTTTTTAATAAGCGCGTTTAGAAAAATACAAAATTTACATTTGATTTCCGTGAGTAAAAAGTTGTCTAAATTTTGTGATGTATCTTTAAACAGTTCCTGCGTATCACTTATCTATACTCGAAAATCTAATTAAAGACCAAAATCTGACAGTTCCCATCTTGATTATTTCGTTATTTTAACATTTTTTCATAAAAACATGAATGAGAACTCGTGTAACCGGTAATATTAGGGTAAGTTTTATTAATAAAAATACCTAGGTACACTTAAACCAAAATGCAGCAATCACAGCGAATACGCGCCCGTTGAGATTAAGATTTTGGTCTTAAATTAGATTTTCGAGTATAAAAGACTAAATCTAGATTAAATATAGTCTCGTGACACATTATTGCCTGGATTACTCACGTGTTTTGGTATAAATCCGGGAACATGTTTTACGCAACAAGCGTCCTTCGGTTTCCGCACACGTTTCATGGCGCAATAAGGAACGCTGGAATCTCCGCATATGGCGTTATCATTTCTATCCACCATACCCAAAATATACCTTATTTCTCCTACAATAAGCTTTATCTTAGGATAGTTTCCCACGCTTTGGGATAAACCTTATTGCGGATAGCCTTGTACTTAATTTGCTACATGCCAAATTGAATCTTCGCTGTTATGACTGTAAGTTCTAAACCTACATTTAGTACGTAGTTAGGGTCATCGAAGAGGGTAGTTTTTAGTTCGATTGTATTACGACACGGGCCGTTATATCCCGTAATGTAGTTAGAAGAAACGATCGTAACATGGAGCAAGTTTTCAGTAGTTCTGCGGTTAGATCTAGGACTTATCAACATTGTTATAACGCGGTCCTTTACAGTAAATACTATGTAATTACCACAGGTAATTACCGTTACTTTTAATCTCTCTGCTGACTTCAAACTCTCTCTGAATCAATCTCATTAATTCGTGGTAAGTATTGAACGAAGTTTTTCTCGTGTACCAGTGCTTATTTGGGATTTTACCGTTTATTTTCCTGTACATTTTAGACCACTTCTTTATTATTCCTCGTACGTATTATTGAACAGTCCTGCCTAGCGGATTCTCGTTTTTAATATTTAATTTATTGCTTTCTGGCTCGTGAATACAAATTTCATGATCAAGGCTGTAGAAATTTCCGCAAATGCTAATAAAATAACTCTGAAACAATCAAACTATTTTTTTCTTAGATTGTTTTATTTTTAACTTAATTAATGTAATAACAGGCTTCTGGTGGGTATGCATTTTACAAAACGCTACTAGCTTTGTCGTCATGAATGACAAGACTTCTTTACGTCAAGTTAGGGTCGGTATTTTGGTCACACAGCGGTTCCTGGTCCCCACGGTCTTAATATTTGGACCCCAAAAGTCTCAAATTCGTTACTCCCGTTGAGTAAGAGCAAAGAACAATTATGTTCCGGTGTAAAGGATAATACATCCGGTGAATTTAGTAGGTACTATAGAAGCATCCGTATTTGCATTGCATAGGTATATATATACATTTGCAATCTTTAAAAAAACTCAACCGTACTTATTGTCTGAGGCTTTTTTTTTATTTTTTTTATTGCTGTCGACGGGCAAACAGGCTGACAGCCCACTTGATGGGAAGTGGTCACCGCCGCCTATGGACATTTGCAACACCAGAGGCGTCACCAATGCGTTGCCGGTCTCGAAGAAATTTAATGATTCCCCTTTTAAAAAGTCTCATATTGTAGCGCGTTGGGAAAGTCTCAGCAGGAAGCTCATTCCAAATTCGTATAGTACGCTTGGTCCAGTGAAGTGTAATGGAATAGTTAATATTAGTTTTCAAAACCAAAAACTTGTTCATCGGTGACTTGGAGTTAAAGGCGATGTTATTTCTTTTAGATGTAAATTCTTGAGGTATCACACCTGAAGAGCTAGATTTATCGTTTGAATAAAGATATTATTATAATAATTAATCCCACGGTCTGATTCCATCTAAAGCTTTGCCACGTTTCATGTTGACTAATTTTCTCTGAAATGTAAGCTCATTCACATTTATACGAAGCGAACGGTACTCTCTGTTTTCAGTAAATATCAAACGCCTACGCGATCCTGTTTGCCTTTAGCCAACACGTGGGTAGACAGAAGTATGTACGTACTAAATATTGAAATGTACACATCAAAACAAACTTTGCTCAAAGTAGAATAGTAAATTACTGAGTGTCGTATTCCTGTGTAGCTAATAATTAGTTCATTCATTTAATTATTATACGTTTTCGTATCAAATTGTTGGGTAGTACAATATTTTTAGTTACTTTCTTCGATAACTCGTCCGCCAAGGAATTTGTTTGCTGATTTTTTGCTGATTTTGCTTAAACCGATCTTAATTAATCAAAGAACCCGTCCCTAACGAGAGAATACCAACCTCGTTTCTAAAACAATAATTCATAAAGCAGCCAGAAATGATGGAGCACCACTTACCTCAAGTATAAACAGTACCCAACAAAGCGAATTTATCTTACCTGAAAGTAACTACGAAATAACACGCGAGGAAAAATCACCCAAGATCTTGCTCGTCCATTTATGTGTGCTGCTTAGATTTACCTTATCCAATTAGTTTTTGCTTAACAAACCAGAAAACAGGGGTCAGACATCACAGGCTTGTATCGTAATTAAGGGACATGGAAAGACTGTGTTTTGGTCGATGCGTGCAAGGTATAAAAAAGGTATTTTGGCTTGTTTGTCGATAGCTACTTCTGAGGACGTTAGATTTATGCGCTTACCGTAATCCGTCTATACTTACCTATACTTTCGCTATAGTTATTTCGCCTATTTTACTACTTGCAGTCTTGCACGTCTTTTCTGGTTTTCAGTAAAAAACTAAACGGACAGTTAGCAATTTTCACGCTTCCTTCTAGGCAACAAATTGACTAAAACCGCAAGCTTTTTTTAGAAAAAAAGACTGAAGTGGCAATCGAAATAAGTGCTCTTGGTTTTCCCGCGCGTGGCGGCCGCCATGTTGTCGTTGCGTCAAAAGTTCGACGACCCTGCATGAGGCTGCAGCGAAGCTTCCATTCATACCTTCGACTAAAAGCAAATTGTTTCGTAATACATATATTATTACTCACGCGCTTTCATAAATAAAGCCTTATTAATTATTCATTCACAAACATGGCGTATCGAATATGGCCGACGATGTTCCGTGTTTGTGATTCATTGTGGATTGTGTGGTTTGGCTGAGGGAATTGAATGAAACTCTCGCTCTCTTTCCACTGAAGTGCTGAACTCCATTTTTATGGATCCTGATATTATCCTGTAATGATTTTCTATATCTATCTTTCATCAGAAGGCGACTAAAGCAAACAGGTCACATACTCATTGCAAGGAATCGATACCACTGCCTATGAAGATTTTGAACCTCTAAGGAATCGCAATCCGAGAGAAAAAACACCAAGAAAACAATGTATATATGTAATAATAATTGGCATATCCAAATACAATTATTTAAAAATCATTTCGAGGGTTACTCAGTCAAAGTCTGACAGATTGTTATAAATGATGTTTTTGAAAATATATTCGTGTTTTTATCTTTGTCATTTCATTTAGTTTGACCTTTAAGGTTTTGGACCAAAGAGACATTAACGGGCTCAACTTCACGTCAATTATAATAATATTTTAGAGGTACTGTCTTACAATCCTATACTTACTTACTAATATTGTTAGCTATATTTCTAAAGGTAGCTAACGCGTCACTTTCAGAAGCTTACGCCAATTTTTACCCGATCGGTTAGCCCTGAAAAGCGTTTTTCCGTATTTTTTTTTTTTTTTTTTTTTTTTTATGGCATAGAGATGACAAACGAGCACACAGGCCACCTGATGGTAAGTGGAAACTGTGACCCATAGACATTCGCATTCACAAGACTGCAGAGCAATCCTAAGACTGCAAATGCGTACGAGTAGGTACGTAGGATAGAACACGCTCAAAAGAGATTTATCCGAGTGTAAATCTTCCTTATAAATCGCTCGCGTTGGAAGTAATGGCTTTGATATGTGTAAACTAAGCTTTATTAACACAGAAGTGCCCACGCTTGTGTCATTCGATATTCGAATGTGAGTAAATCGAGTTATTCCGTTCGCCAAAAATTGATGTATAACCATTCCCTGACTGATAATAATATTTTAAGAAGCAGTCAAGTAAAACCTCCTAGTTTTAAAAAGGCAATAGCCAATTTTATCGTTTTCTGGAGTTTTTTCCAGGAAGGTCTCCTGACTGTCAGTGTTGTTTGTTGGGAGTTATTTCACAGTCCAAATCACGTACAGTAATACCACAATATTAATAGTACTCGGCTGCTTATTGCTGTCACCCTCTGTGGTATTAAAAATATATGGACAGATGCTAGAGAGAGTGTGACAGGAAATAGCCAAGTGATATTAATACTATGGCTTAATGTATCTTTTGGTAGCTGCCTCTTTGACTATAAATGAAGTAAAAGGAAAATTTAACTAAATCATATTGAGTATGCATTTGCATATGTGTGTGAGAACATGTACAGGGGGGTTATTATGACATCGTCATGTAGTTTACGCTATGTCCTGTACGCTCGCCATAAAGTGATGAATAGCTATGTTATAATAGACCCCCAGTTCAGACGTCTACACGCCTTCAAATAATATTGGAGCTATATAAAGTGCTCAAAAACATCTGAACAATAGAATCGATTTTAGATAATACGCTGGATGTTTATTTTTAAGGTGTAATAAGTAGATAAGATAAAGATAAAAATCCTTTGTTGCACAAATGATACGAGATAATAACAATGTAAGTAATGTTAAGGTAAATGCGCAAAATAACTATTTATAGGTACTTAACTTACTAGATAAAAAAAGTGCACGCACAGACGCCAAGACAGATAAACGTATGAATCCGATTATAATGTTTTTCATATCTTGTTGTGCCTGTGACAGATGTCATTTGGCAAATTTAGTGATGCTGCTAACTAAAATCGCATTAGTTTTTTTCGATTATCGAAAATTTAATCTTTAATCGATTTAGGGCGGAGTCGACCTAACGAGGATAATGTCTTATACCTAGATTAAACGCCGAATTTGTATAGAATAATCTCGGAGTAAGTCTTAGTCCAGTTTGGTCGAATCTGCCCTGTTATAAATTTGTTAACTAAATTTAATTTATTAATAAATTTAATCATATAAATAATGTATTGTAAATCGTCTAACATCACGCTAGAACTATTGCCATCGTGTAGGTGTATTTATGTGGTAAAATAAAACACAATATTAAATGATTAAAATGGAATTTGGTCGAAGACTTGGAAGAAGAATATTGTCAAACACAATTTACGGTCCGTTTCGCATTTAAGAAGTAAAAGTTGTTTATTTATTTTATCTTGACTTCCATGAAATATGTGCATAGTTTTTTTTTTGGTTTTGCTATTTTAAATTCGTTTCAATAAACAATAATCATTATTTTACAAATAGTAATCATCCCATAATAACTGCAATGAAGTAAAAATCATAAGTTTGTGTATGGTAATACTGATTTATAGTCACACAACACGTGATACTTACTACGCGAGTCGTCATGTATCCAAACATATATATCATAAACTGCAGTATTCGTATTGTTGTGTTCCGGTTTGGGGTTAAGACAGCCGGTGAAATGACTAAGCATAGAGGCATTCCATCTTAGTCCTCAGGGTAGGCAACGCATTTGCAGTCTTAGGATTGCATTGCAACAAGAACAAAATATCCACGTAAGTAATGTCAATATAGTGACATAAGTAATTGTAACTTGTAAAGGTACCAGTTACAATTACCAGATTCGGTAGAAATTCGGTGAATGATTTGTCCCTCGCAGGCCTAACAGTATTCTTATAGAGTGCGAGGGACAGAGCATTCGAATTTTAATGGGCTCCTGTTTTATACGTGGCTACTTTTTTCTTCTACGTTTTTATCTGTTCTTGGTTAGGTATGTTTGTCACGAATAAACCACCATTCTATTAAAATAAATAATTATTAATGTTTAAAATTTGTGTTGTAGCCTTCTAACAATGTTAGATAGTGGTTCGTGAAATTCCAGTAAAGAAGATAATTAACTTCTTTATTGACTAAAGGATACCCTTGAAATTTAAACCCTCTGCTCAGTTTCGGTCAGCAATAACAAGATAACTTTTTACAACAGCTAATACAATTTATTAAATTTGTCCTAAAAAAACAACTGTTGTCTATCATGGGTACTCGAACATGGCAAAGCAAAAACCGTTATTTGCAATTGTACTTACTAAGTACTAACTGTTTCCCGCGACCCCATCTACAAAGAAAAATAAAACATAGCGTATGTTACTCCGGGATAATGTAGCATCCTAATGGTGAAAGATTTTTTTTAATTAGTTCATTCGTTTTTGAGTTTATTCGTTACAAACATACGAAAATACAAATCTTTTCTCTTCACTATACTAGTGTAGATAAATCAAGAAAGATATAATGGCACCTTTCGACTACGTCTACTTTGCGGTTCTTGACCTCTTTTTAATTCACTTTCACTGCGTTATTTAGACATTGTGCACTTTTTATAAGTATCAATTCAAAAGGTTACTCGTCCAACTTGCTACAAGCTAGTTGCTTCTAGGAAGTTGGACGTCTAGAGTACTTAGCTGTATAATGTGTGATCGATTTCTGATACTTACTTAAATAAGCGCTTGATGTCGCTAGCGGGTTCAAATCATTGATCGAATTAAACGTTTATGTTCCTTTAAAAAGTCACATCACACAAATATCAGCCCTTACTGGGAGTTGAACCTGGGACTGCTAGCTTCATTAGCGACCTTACCAAATAGGCTGACGTGTCGCCGAATTGATTTATTTTCTCAAATACACATCCAAACTATAACCATAGTCTAAGGACAGATCTGATCCTGTTGCCACCTTCAGATTCTAGCACATGTGTTGACACATGTGTCATCGTGTTGACTCATGTAGGTATTCCAACTTTCAGTGCTTACAAATAACAGGAACTGGTTAAAAATCGCTTTGCAGGATTTGACCTAAACATAATGTTTTCAGTGAACGACGTCCCATCCCACTAGATACTTCATATTTCATACATTGACGCAACTGCGCAGTCAATTTGAAATCATCAATTAGGAACACTACATCCTCATCATCATCATCATCTCTAACGTATTCATTCCTCCAGTATTGGGCATATGTCTCCAGTAATTTCCTCCAGTGATTCCTAGATGGATTGTCTCTTCTCCACTTATTTCCAGCTGTTTCCGCAATGTCTTCGGACCATTTAGCTTTAGGTCTACCCGACCAGCCAGGCTAGACAAGATGCGTAACGCTAACGTAAATTATTTTCGAAAACGGACAAAATGTATGGAATTGACATAAGCGCTCGACGCGACTATTTGGCAAGTTACGTTAAAACAATACGTTTTCGATAACGATTACGTTCTCGAAATGCATCTAGTCTTGGGCCACACTGCCCTTCTGAATAAACAGGACGCATGCGCAATTTGATAGTCAAAGCAAATTTTACCTCCTATCTTAAGAAATAAGGTTACTTATACATACGCGGTTCTATGAGACATGCACCCCTTTAATTTTAGTTATCAAAGGAGGGCAGCACAGGTCTTCGGCTGTCTGTTCTCGGGCTCCACTCTAAAACTTGAAGGACGACAACAAAATATCTTCGGATGAAAACCAACAGCTAAAAAAAACTTCTTAAAGTCTTTTCAGAATTATAAATTAAATAAATTCTTACATTAAGCTGAATTTAATTATATTGTTAGCAGTTTAGCTCGCCATTTGCAGAGGACGAAAGGCGGTATAAGTACAATAATTGGTTAATAGCTGACGGCCACAAAACATAAAAATGTAAGGAAAATCTTTTTCCAAGTTTGAAAAGTTGGTAATTCCGGAAGTTCGCCCTTGGCCCGCGGCTTACTAGTGATAGTGACTTTAATACTTTGGAAAATGGTTTTTAAACATTTTTAGGCGTTAATTCCGTTGTTGGCTGTTTTTTACATCAATTATCTTATTATTAGCTGTAACCCGTGATTACGTTCTATAATATTCAATATAATAATATAAGTGTGCAAAGTGTGGTTACAGAAATATCAAAAAGTTTTTATAGTTGTTGGAAATTCTGTAGCTCTGCCTACCCCACTCTGGGAATAAAGGCGTTAGTTTATGTATGTTTATGTATGAATGACCGATGTAGTTGTAGTAGTAGTAGTAGTAGTGTATAGCGTGGCTGAACCTAATTTTAGGAACTGTTTTTTTTTCATAAGGCCCATAAAGACAAAGGAACCGAGACAATTATATTTTTTTGGTTATGGTAAAGTCAAACAAGCATAGGTCACGTGGAGAAAAATTCGACCAAGATGATACAAGACGCCGTTTTCCTGTCATCTTGTCATAAATGATTTTTAATGAAGTATTTTAACCTTCCACAATCAACTTACTTCCTAATTTCTATGAATAATTTCAACACAAGGCCCAGGGGACTGTTTAGTGCTCTGCTGTAATCACTTTGCATAATCCCTTCAGCTTAATAACTTGTGAATAATTATCATGTATTTAATATATTGAAAACACTCTGAGCAACTTTTCCACGAAATAAGCCATTGTAATTTGATACCCTGAAGGTGTAGAAACATTTTCCCACCGAAGATCATAGTATACTGGCTAGTGGTGTTTTGAGCAAAGGGGTTTAAATTAGAGCTCAAGATACACCGTGTTTCACGCCTACACGTGTATCCGTGTTCTTAGCTCCGGCGGTATTAAGCGTCCGGACTACACGGATGCTTGTTATACCCGCGCTAAAGTCAGTACTCCGTACGCGGATACAGACTAATTATCTGCAGGTATTTACTCGTGCGCGAGGTTTTTTCTCTATCAGAAACTGTTCTTAATAAGGGCTACATTTCTACATTATATTAGTAACAAATTACATCAATTCGATCAAGATCCGGGGATCCGTGTCCAGATTTAAACACGGGTACCCGGGTATCCGTTCAGAACGGGTCAGAAACGCGTGTGCGTAAAACACGGAAACGGATACCCGACACGTCAATACAAAACCCGGATACGACTGCAAACATATTTTAAATCGTTTTTAATAGTAAATAAGTTTTCCATAAAACATTTGATGTCTTTCTACCGATTCGAAAACTTAACCACCCGTTGGCATGGCAACCAAGACATTAGTGATGACAACTTCCTATGATTTACATTTACATTAGTAAAAATTACATCCTATGTCCTAAAACTAAACCCATGTGGTATTTTGAATGTCAAAGTGTGTTTGTTTGTTTGTTCCACCTCCACGGTCCAACGCCTTAACTAATCAAGGCGTGAGATTTGGGATAGCCATCCATTCACGACTTCTACGCGAACGGAGTCGAGGGTAAAGCTAGTTGTTAATATTACGGAATTTGGACAAATGCATACTTGCTTCCTTGAAACGACAACTTTTCATGTTTTTGGATTACTGTAAAAAGTTTTGATTTCTCTTATTGTTACGAAAACTATGTAGACTTTGTATTGTAAGACATAGTTATCATAGTTTTCGTAACAAGTAAAGATGCGTTATCATTTTTTAAGATGTCGGTATTTGGCTTTCAGTTCTAGGATATCCGGAACCGATTTTTATGGGCTGGTCCCAAAGACGCGAAAGTCCCGGTTTTGCGCCATAAATCCTGTCCCGGAACTGCAAGCCCTACATTTAACACAACTTTATTTGACCTCAGTAAAGTATCTATAAAATAGAACGTTAAGCCTACACGTACCCTAGTAATTTAGCCGCGGTAAGTCGCGAATTAACGTTTATTACTCAACCCACTTAAGGCCTCAATTAGTTCAACTTATCGCAAAATTCAGAGGGTTTACTAAACCCAAGAATCGAAAGCTCGAGGTGGTCTCTGTCACTCTCGCATTAGGACACAGTTGGCAGAAAGAGACAAGGCCATTGAAACTTTAGTTGTAGGTCTAGTTTCGGGTGAAACCACAGATTTACTTGTTACGTAGAACAATTAATTAATCTTCTATTTGTTAGGGTAAAATACCCAACGCCTGGTTAGTAGCGTGAAACTATCAGCTGCGTTGTATTCTATAAGCGAATCAATTGTGTGTAAATGAAAAATAAATTTGCGTATAGTAAAAGCAAAACAGTATTTAAACAGTAGTTCGTTTACAATCAAAAGTATGTCGCGCGGCTTGCATGTGTGATTGCCTCAACCGCATACGCCCTACGAGCCACCCAAGCCACCACAAACAAACGCAACAGGACGCAACGAGTCGGTTTAGTCGGGGCCGCGCCGTTGCCGCGTTTGGTTGCATGCGTATTATATTAAGTATGCATCCCTAACGCCGCCCGAGCGGCCATAGATAACAGAAACTCCTAAAGGGCCTGAGACGACCACTTTTATATTTATACTATGTTACTACCAATGTATAATTTTAAATATATTTTAGTAAGTATACGATGCCTGTGACGCAAAATCGAGAGCTGTCTCCTCTATGCCGCTGTGTATTTTATTAATTACCTTTACCAATATGTAAAATTAAAGTATGTATCGATCCTACCGAGGTAACGTCGTGCACTTGCTCCGTGCCTTTCCCGTCTCCAGTTGAATCACAAAGCAATAATATTTCATATTCACACAATATTCCAAGGAAATTCCTTATCGACAGAATCGTGCGTGCCGAATAGTTTAAGTACAGTTAGCGGGTTCGTTCCCAGACCGTTACTGGTGTTGGCATTAATTCCTCCTGATAGGCCGCGTCGTGACTCCTGCGCATTCCTAGAGAATAGGGTGCGGCCGCCAGTTGCGGGCTCTTGATAAAATACCTTAGATCACTGTTCGAATTTTTAAAGAGCTAGGTATAAGAATAGGAAGGTAGGTAATCTATAAAATGTGGTAAAAAGTCATGAGACACTTTTTGCTACGTGCACGCGAGTTGTTAAAAGGAACTGTCAGACAGTCGTGCCATTTATGGCGTGATATGAATGGATACTCTAGACTTGTGCCTAGACATTGCGCAAAGATTTAAAGGTTATTGCCCATGTGATTCTTCTAATTATAATCGACACAAACAAGTCACAAAAACTAGCTACACGTGTGCAATACGTATGTATCATTATTTTATATAGAAACGGTGAATGTTCTTGTTGGATATTTGGACATAAAAGATTTCAATTAAACGCCATCTCTTATAAAAATGGGTTATTATTAGAGATTCACGAATAAGTTTACCTTTGTTATTAGGTACTACTTTTATTTAAGTAATTTAATTTCTATTATATACCAGCATAAGTGGACACGTGATTTTTTTCGCATAAGTACATCCTGCAAAAACGACTTTTTAATGTTGACAAACAATCAAAAATTTCATGTTCATGAGTTCCACTCGAACTGTGTAGTCATGTCAAAATTAGCCTATAACTTTCAAGCCGTCCCACTATCTCTATGCAAAAATCACGTAAATCTCTCTCCGTTACTGCACTTTTGCAATTAGGATAGTGGAGACGTTTCTCATAGTCATTGCCAACATTCTATTTTACACCGCTGTTCTGGTCTAACGGTCCTTGGTTCAACTACGGGCATTATCGACAGCCTGACTCATAGCAATTGATTGAAATTAGTAATATCAATGTGATTAGTGTATCGGCCCCCTTAGCGATGCTTAGGGCTTGTGGTTTGATCAGTAGTTAACTCAACTAATTGTTGAAATTCGAAAAAGGAATTGAAAATTTGACACATTTCCTTGAGATGCACCCATTAGTTACGGTTATTAACGATTAGCTAGTATTACTACTGATCAAACAACAGGCCCTTAGTTATAGTGATCCTATATCTTTTAAATTTTTGTTGTTTGTAATTTCCTCTTAAATTAATGTTAATGAAGACTCTACGGACTTGTTTACGTCAAAGTGTTCGTGGAATAACAGTGTGTTCGTAATTTGAAACACATCGACCAAATCGGACACCTTGGGAAACGTTCCTACGGTTAGCCTTATAACTGAGGGCCCGATCTTTTTTTAACCTCGTAAGGGGGTGTATTTATTTTTTTACTTTGAATAACGATTTATTGCAACGAAATTAAATGGATTTTCCTTTGTTTATGATTGACAATCGAATTAGAAAATTGACGCTATTATATTCACCATTGATATTCACAATTGGCGATAATTGGAGAAACAGTAATAGTAGGTATATTATGTAAATACTGGGTGTACTGAAACAAATAACCTAACTAAAGGATAACCTTTTATTAGCATTATAATTTTAAAATGGCTTCTAAAGTTCTAAAGTAAGCTTCCGAAAATAAAAATAAACTAAAAGGTAATAACCGTCGTGGTTAAAAAAAAAACCTACAAATTGAGCTGTACCGAGAAACCGTTTAGTTTGGTCATGGATAGCGAAGACTATCAATTAACCTATTTGTATTTTTTTGTGACACTTCTAAGACGATTAGTACTGGTAGACTTGTAACTTATACTTGTACTTGCTGAAAAAATTCAATTAAATCTGGTAACTTAGGTATTCATTTTTAAGTTAACATTTCCAGAATCACTTAGGCCCTGTTGTTTGATCAGTAGTTAAACTAACTACCTAATTGTCAAATTTTCAGTTCCTTTTTCGAACTTTAACAATTAGTTAGTTTAACTACTGATCAAACCACAGGCCCTAAGTGTATGTAATTGATTTTTGGTTCCGTTTTTACGGTTCAACACCTCAACGAATTGATGTTAAACTTCGAACAAGGATACTTTATAGGATGTAGAATGTCTACATCCTATAAAGTATCCTTGTTCGAAATTGATAGACTTTGACGAATGTAGGCATTTACCTATAATCACGGAAATTTGATAGCTCTCTAGGAAATCGTGATACACTTATGTGCGGACGTAGTCGCGGGCAAAAGCTAGTGTAATAAATAGAGTATATACCTAGAAATAATTTATTAATACGTTCCGTTAAAAAAGTTCATTTTTAATTCAAAAAGTAAGGGAAGAAGCTTACCTATTTATCTTCATAGGTCGTTGCACAAATCCGCAAAGCATGCAATGAGCATGATTCATAATCCCAGCGATTTCCGATACCTATTTCCAACGGTCAACTGCGCGAGCGTTCACCCTACTAGGCTTTGCATGCGCAGGCGCTGGCATTTCCGGAGGGGCTCAAGGGGGGCGGGGAGGGGGTAGGGACAGGGGGGAGGGGGCGTGGGAGAACCTTGAGCAAGGAATGCTGGTTCACTCGCGTTGGTATGCGATGTACGCTAACCCCATTCGGGTTACTATCGTTTCTGTGTATCATACTTTTGTTAGTTAATATTCAGTTGTAAAGACTTGATGTTGGGTTTGTTTTGTGGGCACCTTTGCACTGAAAGTTTTAAAGCCTTTGGGTTCTTAAATCTAGCATTTTTTTTAATGTAAGTATCTAGTTTTATTTAATTTAAAATACTTCATCTATCCATATTATTCTTTAACCATTTTTTTCGCATTGGTATGTTCCGATTTACGGATAAGACAATCGGTGAAGTTACTACGAGTAGCATAGGTGTTCCATCTTAGTCCTCAGGGTTGCCAATGCCATGTCTAAGGCCCGTATTAATAAACTAATCTCAACTCTAATGCTCGTCTCGAGATGCGTCAAAAATGACAGTGTTCTATGGTTTGACGTTTACTTTGACGTATCTTGTGACGGGCCTCTCAGCCAAGATGAGTTTATTAATACGGCCCTTAGGATTGCAGTCTTGAGAATGCAAATGTCTATGGGTATCAGAGCCCACTTACCATCATTTGGCCTGTGTGCTCGTTTACCTAATCTATGCCATACAAAAAAAACACACATAACTTTTCAAGTTTTTCAACCACCACATTTATGCCTGTAGTGCAATGTTCGATCGAATAATTAATTGTTACACTCAATTTATCTATGGACTTCATAAAGAATCAGAGAAACCCTTGTATCGTAGGTTTAAACCAACATCCGCTTACTGTCCATTGTGTTTCTACAATAGGACTCAGTCAACAGTTCTTAAGAACAGTTAATACTTGTAATAATATACTTTTATCATTTATTTTTGTAGCGTTTCGCTTCAGATTTCTTATTATACTGAACCATCACGGCGGATATCAATTTTTGAACCGTGTCATAATGACATTCCTTCAAATCAGTAAAAAACATTACGTAATGAGACTCAGTTTTACAGATGAGATAAGATAAGAGCGTCGTCGGTGGCCCAGCGGCTTAGGAAGTCGAAACGTGATGCGTAAGGTAAAGGTACCAAGTTCCAACTCCCGCTGTGATGTACCAATGCGTTTTTCTAACTTAAGTACATTACCCGATGCTTTTACGGTCGGTAAAGGATAAATCTCGTTGGGAACTTGCACATTTCAATAGCAGAGTATGTAAAAGGGCATGCACAAAATATCCTAAAAGGAACGCTACAAAAATAAGAGATATACAGATCGAAAGTGAGTGGACGGGTCGGAAGGGGCCGCCCTAGGCGTACTTTTTCGAGTCAAATCGGAGAAATACTGGAAAAGGGCCGAATCTTAAGTACCCGAAACCGACGTGCGTGCATGACTCGATGTATGAATGTGGAAGAAGCGAAAGAAATTTGTCAAGATCGTAGCAAATGGAAAGAAGTGGTCTCTGCCTACCCCTCTGGGAAACAGGCGTAATTTAAAGAATGTATCCTAAAAGGTTTCCGCGCATGTCTGTCTATCTGTATCTAATCTATGCATCCGCTAACTACTTCTAAACCACGCAGCGGTTTTGATGCGATTTCACCGTCGTCAGTCATAGAATTTTTCATAAAATGTTGTTACGTATAATAAATTCTGATTTATATACCTGCCCCACAGAAAAAAACACATAAATAGCATAACTACAATACATTCTGTTTTTGTCTGAACTTATTTAGTTCTTGAGTTTTTATACCCGAACTAGAGATATATCTTCTTTGGGTCCAGCTAGGGCATAACGGGAAACTAATTCCACGTGTACGGAGACGCAGACGTCATCCTCTCAAGAAAACAACGATATCTGATTTCTGTGTGTACTTATACAAAATAAAACATGCAATAATATAGATCAAATTTCAACATAAATGCAATTTAATTTCATTTGCTGTAACGTAACGTAATTGAAAAACCATAATAAACCCTAATGGTTTTATAGATGCGCTAAAACAGCTAAATACGCTCGTATACATTGAAGGCGAAGCGGAACGTTCCCCTTAAACTGCCGTTTTCTATTAATCGACTAAGGGCTGATTTTTCAATCTCCAGACAACACTGTCTGTCAAATAAATTGTAGCTCTGTCCTTATCTTTCTTATGACAACGAATAGGACAGAGCTACAATTAACCTGACAGGTAGTTGATATCTGGAGAATGAAAAATCAGCTCTAAATCCAATAGGCAATTCTATTTCCAACTCTAGATAAACAAGCATTGTAATGAAAGTCAAACCGCATCGTTTGTAATCTAGTTAAGGAGGGTGGAAAACATCTAATTACTTAATATCTAGTTAAGTTGGAACTGAAGAGTTAATTTAACTATTGAGCAGTTACACTGTCCACTCAACGGTTTTGTGGGCAGACCGTTGTACTCAGGTGCTTGGACACCTGCCTAGAATTTAAAGCTGGATATTTCAATACTTAGCTTTCTACCGTGTTTTTCGTGGATATTTTTCTAATCTTTATATTTTAGTTTTAGGTGCTATACAGGTAATAATTATATTATACCACAATTTTTGCGGGTTGCTACCACCATCTTATCAATTAACCTACCGCCAAACAGCAGTGTTCGCATTGTTGTGTTCCGGTTTGGGAATAAGACAGCCGGTGAAATGACTAGCATAGAGGCATTCCATCTTAGTCCTCAGGGTTGGCAACGCATTTGCAGTCTTAGGATTGCATTGCAGTCTTGTGAATGCGAATGTATATGGGTCACAGTTTCCACTTACCATCAGGTGGCATGTGTGCTCGTTTGTTTTCTATATGCTATAAAAAAAAAACTTTTGGCCTACCGCCGTGTTCGGACTCTTGTTGGGATAAGACAGCCGCCGGTGAAATTCTAGCAAAGAGGCATCCTACCTTTGTCCTCAGGTTTGGCAACGCATTCGCCGTCTCAGGATTGCAGTCTTGTCATGCGAAAGTTGGGAATGGAAATGTTTATGGGTCACTGTAACATATCTCAGTTTCCATAAGGTGGTGTGGGTTCGTATGCCTTGACCTTGCCATAAAAAAGTAAGATATCCTAGGAAAAGTTTGTGAGTACGACTTACGCGCAACGGGATTGCTTTGAGTTTGTAAATTACGAGAATTTTTATTTATTGTTTTTCTTCAGGGTTTGTCCGCTTCAATTTTACGCTTGTCTATTTGACAGTTTTTAAGATACAAACAAAATAAAATGATATACTTACAAGTAAGTTTACTTAGAAAAAAAACGTTTCTTGTAGTATGAGACATACTTACTTTGAAAAAAAAACACTAGGTATCTATTACGGTTCAAAAGACACAGGGGGTGATTCTCTCAAGAAGCAAAGGTGAACGAATGGACGAGTGATCTTCAAGCGGCGAGATTAAGTAGTCCGGTCAGTGCGAACAAAACACATTGTAGCGCGTGCATTTTCAATTAAGCAGCCTTATACGTTCGACCCATCGGCAGGAACCATGCTGCTAAATTGAAAATGCACGCGCTACAATGTGTTTTGTTCGCACTGACCGGACTACTTAATCTCGCCGCTTGAAGATCACTCGTCCATTCGTTCACCTTTGCTTCTTGAGAGAATCACCCCCCAGCTCTTTAATGTTAGGACGAACGGACGGACAGCGTAGGCGTATTAATAAGACCCGCTCGACTTCTTTCGGGTACGGAACTCTAAAAATTAAGTTCACGTCACGTTTTCCGAATTGACTGTCCTTTTATTATAATGCCTGCAAACGCCATTTTGAATTCATATTTCCTGCGGGCGCGGGCGCAGCTAATCTCGCGTGAAATTGGGGCTGATTACTTTGTCTCGGCGATGCGGCGGCGATCGACATCTACGAGTAGCGCCAGTTGGTAAGGTCGAGTCCACGGAGGGAGCGGAGTATTAAGTTTTTTTTTTCAATCTTCAAATCTTTTTTGCCTACTGTACATTCTATCATTCAAGACTAACTCGCCATAAAAAAATAAGTTGAAGGAGACCTAGTTCGTTGTATGGATTAATGTATAAGCGATTGAGGTTCTTTTGGCCACCTTTGGGATGGCGTATGTAGGTATGTATATGTACGTATGCAAATGGTCAAGCCACGACCGGAAGTAAAGGTAGAATTAAAATCTCCTTCCTATTTGTATCTTAAATAGTTAATTAGTCAATTTATATTCATGTAAGTATGTAGTTTATATAGTTTTAAAGGCGTGTTAATCAGCTGTTCGTACGAATAACCATCCTTTGTAAAATAATAATATTGACATGCCCCATCAAAATAAGAATTTATTTCAAAGATAAACTTACCAGGTATTCTTACAGAGCTATTGGCATATGATAATGATAAATAAATACACAGTATCTGATACATAATTTAGGGCGTTATTACACTTCAAGGGCTTTTTTCAATTTGTTTGTTCTTACTGTCAAATAAGAGCAACCAGGTCACGTTAACAGTATGACTATGATAAAGAATCAAGATGGGCTAGACTAATTGGAATAGAGGTCTTGCGGTGTGACAAGAAACGAGAAGAAATTGCACCGTCACTTGACTCCGAATGTCAATATAGAGTTTTGATCGCTCATGGGTGTCTCCAGCCTTAAGCGTATTTACACGAGATATACCAAGTGAAATTGAATTAGCTGAGCAACCTCTGAGCTTGGAATAGCGGGCAGAAACGTCAATTCATCCTCACTGATATTGAAGACTATTTCACAAAAATTGGCCTCTATTGGAGCGTTACCACGCAATTTTCGAATGATCAGGATTACTTTGATACTTAAATTGAACAGACGGTTATTAATTATTTATAGCATAAAATGGATAAAACGATGTATACATTAGTTATAAGTGATTTTCGTCTCGTGTTTTTCGACGATTTCACCCTGTGTATGGCTGCTCTGTTGTAGTACAGGGTGGAAACGCATAAACGTTGGTAATTCATTTTTTGAAGTTAGGCAGCATCTTCCATATGTAAGGTAAGGTGGGGTAAGAGCATTTAAGGGGCAAGACCATCAAACCAACAATGTCTCCAAAATATATTTGGTTTGTCGCACTTACCCAGTTGACTCTCTGGCCCCACCTGACCTTATGCTTTTCAAAAGCGGCCAAGTTATCCACTGTGTTGAGATTAGCAAAACAGAGGTTGAACTAGTTACAGTGGTGGAATAGAACGCTATAATATTAATATAAGTGGAAAATCTCACACAAATTAACCTAGCACCCAAATCTAGGCTTGTACTACGGGTACTAGACAGCGAAAATTTACTTGTGTGAAGAAATACATACTTACTGTACTCAGAGACACTTTAGAGATAATTAACTCGATCCTTTTTCAAACATGTGTACGAAAAATCGTCATCAAAGACGGACTTAATCGTCACATGCAAGACAGGAATAAAATTCTCGCGCGCACACAAATATCTGCCATTACTCTGATTCACACCCAGGACCGCTACGTACGCAGGGTCAATACAAAAAAAGGCTAATTTGTCTCAATATCCATTTGGCATATAAAACCTTGGTGTATATCACAAAATATGACTACTATACTGCGCACAAGGTGTATCATACGTGTCATTACATAGCTTGCATACTACTTACTAGGTATCAAGTGCCAGGCTCCCTAGATCCTATTTAAAATGGACCCCATGTCGTGTCTTTAGCCCTGAACGTGTTACGTTCGTGTAGTCGCGTGCCGCTCGGCGTTACACTTTCAAGTTGCCGCTTCACGTAGAAAAACCAACCTTTGCACTTCACGTGGCATTGCGAGGGGTCGGTGACCGTCACCCCTGCCGGGCTGTAATATGTAGCCTACTAACTGAGGCTGTGAGGTTGTGAATACAAATAATGTGAGCTTACTTAGGTACATCCTGTACACAGTGTCTTCCATACGAACACATATTTGAAGGGCTGAAAGTATAAGCCCTAAAGAAGCTTTTTTTCATACGAATTAATTTGGTAGCAATGCATCGGTAATAAAACAACAACGAAGATCGCTGAATAATATTTTTGAAATTGTAATCAAACTAATTTTGTTTCTTACAAGTGATAATACTTTGCTGTCCGAGTTTTTTTTTAAAGTAATGTTTATATTTTTTATAGTAAAATCGTGACACTGTATAATTATATCTGGATTTTATACAGATAAAACTACTTTCTGTCACGTTTGACAGGTTTGACGGTCAGCATTTTAGTTATTTAATTACTAACTTTAAAAAACATGTAAGCGCAAAAATACAATAATTTATTTCACTTAATTTCTTTCTCGTTAATTTGTAATAAATACATCAATTCGACAAAGTTCTACGGTGGAATAAAAAGTTTTACACACCCCTACACATTAGGAAAACAACGATAAAAATTTATCAAATTATGGACTTAATCCAGTTCTGTACTTAAGTCTTAAAAATTAACCCCTTCGTTTTTAACAAGGGGATTAACTAACCGAGCCCCTCTCTCTGGAGGGAGAGGGCGTTGGCGTCAATGTCACCTTGACACCTGTCAACCCCAGTTTGGCAGAAAAAAATACACCGACGTGGTAAAAGTAGCTTTTATCACTAGTGGTGTTCGGTTTTTTTTCGAATAAAATTTGACATTGGTTTTGGGGTCACATAAGAGGGAATATGACTGTATCAGTTAGTCAGTTTGTTTCGAGCTCTATGATTGAATAATCAAAGTGTCACTGCCTTTTATATAGTGTTTAAAAAAAACACAAAGTTTTAATTCAAACCACTGGTATCGAATATTTTTTGTGCGATTAATGTCGCATCTGAGATTGGTTACCCGGTAAAATTCAATAGGTTATAAATAGTAAGTTATTCTTGGTAATCTTAGTAGTAAAAAGTGATACAAAATGAACTTCGCACTTTGTTAGACCAAATTGCAACAGCGAGCAGCGGTATATCTTAAGAAAATAATCAAATTATTTCAATTTCATTTCAGCTGAGCCGATTGTGTAAAAAGTCCGACATTTAAAAGCATCCGTTAACGTTAAAACGATAATTCAAATGTAATATACAAATATCGGGGAAGGGATAATTTTGACCCGTTTTTTTTAAATTCTTTGTTTGTTAGTAAGACTATGTCGTCCTCGTATGCATAAAGGGTAAATAATAGGATTAAAGGATTAAATAGTTCATTGCAAATTCTACACTTTGAGATTGAAATCTCATTTTAAAAAGTGACTGGACATGTTCTTTCTGTGTACCTAGCCTTAAATTCATCATGTTCATAGATTATTAATTTAACTTGCCAGACTAAAAGAAACCATAAAAAAGTAATCGACGTTATAGTGGTCGATAAAATAAATAATAAAAAAACCATGAAATGTAAGAATAATCTTGTTTTACGGCGGGTAACACATTTACGCGAAATTCAGCGGAAGTACCCCCTCCCGCCAGCGTCTGTTTCCGGTTTGAATATTTCATGAGCTGAAGAGCCCTTAAAGGGTAATATTTTACTAAGTAATATGTTTTCTGAGTTACAAAGTAAATTTCAAGAGGGAAAAAGATCAATTCCTGGAGTTTTGACATTGTGTTTGATGGCACGGGAATTTGGTTTCGCGTCATGATAGGTATTCAAGGGTCGCGACTCGTGCGCGGAACTTTTTAAACAATTTTCATTGATTTTTATCGTAACACAACGCTTAATACAATGGATTTATCAATTAAACTAGCGACCCGCCCTCGCTTCGCTTCGGTTTATGTGAGTTTTCTGTAACACCCGTACATGAAACAGAATTTATTATACATAAAAACCTTCCTCTTGAAACACTCTATCTATTAAAAAAAACCGCATCAAAATCCGTTGCGCAGTTTTAAAGATCTAAGCATACATAGGGACAGACAGCGGAAAGCGACTTTGTTTTATACTACGAGGGTGAATTGAAAAGTTTTGAGCCTGAGGTTGATAATGAAATTAAAAAGAAAAAATAATACTGGCACGTAACACTTACATATTTATTTATCATAATGCACTATCTTTTGTTTTTCTTATGTCACAATTGCAAATTTTGTAATCGATTTACTAAACAAGGTTCGCGGTTTCCTGTAGAATGGATAAAATTGAGCACCGTTCTGTCATAAAGTACTTACAAAAAAAAGGTTTAACGCCGAAGCAAATTTTTGAAGATATGTGCCAGACTTTAGGAGAATCCGCTCCTTCATATGCCACCGTAAAACGATGGGTAGCAGACTTTAAACGGGGCAGAGAAGCAGTTGAAGATGAACCCAGGTGTGGTAGACCAATAACGGCTTCCACAGACGAAAATGTCAATAAAATACTAGATATGGTTATGAACGACAGGCGGTTGAAAGTTGCAGAGATAGCAGAGAAAATTGCCATTTCCTATGAGCGAGTACAGAACATAATCACCAAGGATCTTGGATTTTCTAAGGTCTCTGCAAGGTGGGTACCTAGACTACTTTCAGCTGAAAATAAACGCACCCGCCATACAGTGTCACAGGATTGTTTGGATCTGTTTCAATGCGACCCACAAGATTTTCTCGGTCGTTTCATAACTATGGACGAGACTTGGGTCCACCACAATACACCGGAGTCAAAAGTGCAGTCCAAACAATGGAAAAGGTCAGGGTCTCCACCTCCTAAAAAAGCTAAGGCAATTTTATCAGCGAAGAAGGTAATGGCTTCAGTTTTTTGGGATTGCAAAGGGGTCATCATGGTGGATTATCTCGAAAAGGGTAAAACCATACATGCTGATTACTATTGCACCCTCTTACAACGTCTGCGTGAAGAAATTAAAACGAAAAGACCTGGTATGATATCTAAAAAAGTGTTGTTACACCAAGATAATGCACCTGTCCATACTGCAGCGAAATCTATAGCACAAATACATAACTGTGGGTTTGAATTGTTGCCGCATCCACCCTATTCGCCGGACTTGGCCCCCTCTGATTATCATCTTTTCCCGAACCTAAAAAAACACTTGGCAGGACGGAAATTTTCGACGGATATTGAGGTACAAGAAGCTGTGACTGAATATTTCGATCACCTTGAAGATTCTTTTTTTTTACAAGGAATAATGAAGTTAGAAGCCAGATGGCAGAAGTGTATAGATCGTTTTGGAGACTATGTAGAGAAATAAAATTGTTATAAAAACTCAAGTCTTTATTTTACAGGTTAGGCTCAAAACTTTTCAATTCACCCTAGTATGTAGTGATGTAACATATTATACGTAGGTAAACGATTAAACGAGTAATATTTGAATAATGTAGGTACACACAGCAACACATCTAGCTATACACTTCAGAAATCTGAAATATTGCGTGAAAGAGAGTCGCACTAGAATCGAATGTTGTTGACATAATACACATATATACATCTCTTTCTTTTTCTCTCTGCTCCGTCTTTAATGGTTAGTTAGGTGTGTTGTTGTGTGTACAAGCATGGGTTTTTGTCTCTCACTCGCTCTCATACGGTCTTATTAAGAGCGAATGAGAGAGAGGTACAAACCCGAAGCACCTAAGAGCTATCTCACTGTATGTATATTTGTAATAACCAGGAGGGATAGCACAAGCTGCCCGCGACTAATTTGTCGCTCGGATAAGTCAAATCGGACGGTAAGACAAAAGAGAGCTGTGGAGTCGATATACTTAACCATAAAATCTCCACTCTTACTAGCTCATACTCATTCGATTGCTATATTGCGAAATTAAATTTTAGGGATGGTAACTTTCACTTTTAATATTCACAACATTGTGAGATTAATATTAAATAATACGTACATGAAAATGTTTTGTTTATAATTGTTATCTTTCTTTACTCAGCTTATCAGCTTTACGCAGTAGGTACTTTAAGCATTACCGTAAGAGCCCCGGTTCGGTCTTATGTGTTGTTTTTTTCAGGGTTTGTTATATTATCAATCATACCTGACGCGTGTACTTATGTTTTACAATTTTTAGGATACAAAAGAAAAATACGTTGAAAATAAAACCTTTCTTGTAACCTCCCTTTATGTTTTCTTTTTAGTATTTTGTAAAGCTGCCCAAATAATATATATTCTGATAAAAAAACAACCCACTATGTACGGTTATAAAGATGCACAGCTCTTTAAAGTTCAGATGGACGGACGGACGGCCAGCGTAGCCATATTATTAGGGTTCCGTTGGGCTACCTTCGGTTACGGAACCCTAAAAAAGGTACATCATGCACAAGAGTAGCAACTAGCACTGCTTTGCTACTCACGTGGTTTGTGCAACTAGAATTACCAGTGATAGCCCTTATCACTACATAGTATAAAACAAAGTCGCTTCCCGTTGTCTGTCCCTATGTATGCTTAGATCTTTAAAACTACGCAACGGATTTTGATGCGGTTTTTTTAATAGATAGAGTGATTCAAGAGGAAGGTTTATATGTATAATATTTTTTTATTTTATGTACTGGTGTTACAGAAAAGTCATATAAACCGAAGCGAAGCGAGGGCGGGTCGCTAGTTTGCTTATAAATATAAGGTCGATCAAATTTGCATGAGCACTCCAATCGAGTTATACCGTTTTTAACATAAACCTCGAAAGACTTGTATCCTTTTACAGGCCCACAGGACACCGCATTGCAATTTATATTCATAAGCATACGCATATTTTGTCCAGGGGTTTAAAATTATACCTACCGCAAAGGGCAAAGTTTTCTACATTAGGACAAAAAGGCGGAACGCAATTAAATAACATAGTTGTTATTATTCTCAGTGGGGAGACATTCAGGGTGTTCCTATAGGTATACCTAAACGGCTTTATGGGCTGCCTCGGTCGCGTGACGACCTCCCATAAGCACTCCCGGTGGGGAAATGGAATCCTTGAATAGTCCTAGGTCATGGTAGGTAAATAAAGCAGACCCGTGTGTTATGTAAAGCAAAGGGGACACCTCGAGATTACGAGTAATGTTTCAAATACTTGTCTGTTTTTCTGAATATTGGTTTACGTTATGTTAGAGTTCTTTTCATTAGAATAGATACATTTATAAGCGTAACTTAAATGTATCTTTGTAAGTAAGTACCTAAATCATTTATTCGCAATAATTAATAACACACAACAAAAATAAAGGAAAAGAGACGATATAGTAATATAGTGTTGAGAGACGGTCCCGATTCAGCATGTAGGGTAAAGTCACCGTGGTCAGCCAGAGACCAGTAGTCTACCTTATATGAGTGCGAAGAGTGGGAAATAATAATAATAATAATAATAATTTCAGGGGACTATGTCACACGAATTGACCTAGTCCCAAACTAAGCTCTAGGCTTGTACTATGGGTACTAGACAACGATATAAATACTTATATAGAGAAATATATATTTAAATACATAGAAAACATCCATGACTCAGGAAGAAATATTTGCGCTCATCACACAAATATCTGCCCTTATCTTATGTTTCGTACTCTTCCCACTCATACAAAGTACCTATAGGTAGAGGCCGACCACAGGTGTCTGGCTGACCACTGGTTAGGGATTGAAAACCGGTTTATTTTCCGTACCGGTTAGAGTCGCACTTTGAGAGCCTAACCCATAATAAAGGTTACGCTCGCAAGAACCGCTCTAACCGGTATCTCTATGTCGGAGCGTAAACAGGGAACGAAATCAATTTACCGGTTAGAGAGCGGTTCCTCCGTGTGGGGGGTGAATGACCGCTCGTTTAAGGAGACAGGATTGGTTTGCTATGGTATTAGATTGATAGCGCAGCCACCAGCAGCGCCTCGACGCGCGACAGCGGTCATTCATCCCGTATCGAAACACAGAGTAACCGGTTAGGGAGCGCTTCGAAATAACGTTCCCAAATCATTTCGTTCGAACGTAACCTAAATTATTAACCGGTTTAACCTAAATAAATACCGGTTTATTTGTAACCGGTTACAATCCCTGCCACTGGTGACTACCCTACTGGCTGTGAAAGCAACGCTTGTCTTCCGTTGGGACTACTCGGTGAAAACACACACACGCATGCTTTTCGTGACACATTGCGTCGCTGCGCTACCTCTGACTCAATAATGCCACAACAACTCGTCAATGGATATACAAGCATGTATCGATCAAGGAAAGTGAGCCTTCAGGTTGGGTTTTAACTATAAGCAATAAATCCCAAAACAAGATTTTAAACGACAAATTATGTTCGAAATAATGAAACGTAACCGGTTAAAGTGCATTCTCTATTCCATACTAAAAAGTAAAAACTGGGCAATAGCGTGTCGGATCATGCCTACTCAGTGTAGCGTTCCGAAGCTCATACTACAAACATTAAAAGAACTCGAAAAATCGAAAGTTTTTTTTTTATTTAAAGTTATTTGGTGCTGTCTTAGTTGATTTTTAGTAGCACTTTAGCCACCTATATCTGTTACACTTCAAGTCTAGAACAAACCGAGTCTACATTGTCCTAATAGTTTTCCTTTTAAATTTGGTATACGAGTATGTTTGCATAATAACGTCCAACCATTTAAAATATTTTTTAGATTTAACTACTAAACTTTTCGGTTTGGCTGTAGACAGATATAGACGGACATGGCAAATAAATAAGAGCGAAGCGTGGCGTAGGCTTTTTTAGTATGGGAACACTCTTAGTGGGTTTGCGGCTTAAACGTACAAAAAAAAACTACTTTAAGCCCAACTCTGAAATACACATTTTGAAAGCCACGCAAACCAAATTCATAATTAATTTGACTAACAGCTAGCCGGTAAATACTGGTTAATGCTACCCCTGTACCCCATTAGTTGTTATATCAAAGGGTGTTGATAATCTTGCTTTGAGGCTGAGGTGTTAATCTCTATGAATGGCTTGTTAATCTTATTATCGATCGGTCGATCGAGCGAGCGAGCCCATACGAGCAACGTTTAAGCTACCTTATTGACAACAAGGATTTTTTTAAAGGTGTTCTGAAAAAAAAGCACAAATTTTTTTTTTATTTCGCTCACTTGTTCGTCCGCCCGTCCGTTGTTTTTGAGAGAATAACACCACTGAACAAATAAATAAATAAAATTTATGCTAATTGCTAAAGAGCTTAAACACCACGTGGTGTTTTCTACGTCACAGTTTGTACTACGTAACGCGGTAAGTAAGTATTTAAGTAATTTATTTTGTGATGGTTAGGTACAAACAAAATGACGTCATTGCAAAATAAATAGATAGGTATTATGGTTAACACTGGCTCAAAAAAATCCTGTGTAACTTTTTTGGGACAGAATAATGAAGTTTTTCCTTCTAAGAAGTCATAAGTAAAATAAATTAACGAACGGAATGAGAATAAACTTTATTCAAGTCACGCTTCCGCTATTGTTGAGGAAAAGGAAGTTCAGTTCCTAGTTTGTTAGGGTTCCCTCGAAATAGGTTAAAACAATATTTGCAGTGTTTTTTGTTATTGTAATCGAGTCATTTTGAGCAGGTTACAAAACTAGGTTACGTAGCGGGACAAAGGGTGGCTAACCCTTAATTTTTCAAGTTTATTTTTATTACCCACCTACTAGTAGTACTAAGTAGTAGACCTTTTTTTTTTAGAAATACCAAATAGGTTCATATTTTTTAGTACTTTCGCCATTTTTTTTAAGTATTATCTACCGTCAGTAAATTATGATATATGTATGTAAAAGCATTTTACTCGTTAGTACGAGTAAAATAGTTACTTCTACGTACTAAAGTTTACATTAAAATATAAAGGAGAAACCCGTTTTGAATATTTTAAGAAATCTAGGACATATAACTTATAATTTCACAGTAAACTACATGTATGGTTTCTAGGAATCAGGCTTTGCGTACATAATTAAAGTGCTACCATTTTTTTATTTAGTAGCGATCGGCAATCTTCGTTTTTCTATAACACACGAGTGACAAATATACTGTCAGTTGTGAGTGCAAGCGTGATAGCGATAGCCAGCCGAACGGTATTAAGAAGCTGGGAATACTCGACGAGTATCTAATTGACGAAAGATCTTTTTTGAAAACGTATTATGATGAAAATCAGGCTTATAGAGGGTCTCAAAAGCACAGAAAACAAAAAACATAGTAAAATGGTGAAGTCAAAAGTTCAGGGTTAATTTTCATTGTACCTAACGATTCTTTACATGAGATTTATTTTTTATCCAATTACGGCGAGGCAAAACGGGGGGATTTTATACTAGAGAGCTTGATTTTTCAAAAATCAGCCGGCCTGCTTCTAATAGGTTTTTAATACTTAATTATGATACCTACTTGGTATGATAACTACGGCTCTTGGTCGTGTCCGTGTTTCGTGTACCCGTAGCCGAATCTCCGTTACCGAGTAACACGGCAACGGAGATCCGGCCCGTTCGACACGTGAAATTCGGCTACGTGTAATTAAGATACGTAGCTCCGTGTTACACGGAGATACGTTTCTTATTTACCTACACGTAGATCCGATCCGCCCGTGACCGTGACGTTTAATGAAGATTTTATGTGTCTTTAAGACCTCCGAATGTAATGCGATAGTAGTGTTTTTGATTTCAGTTTCTTTGCTTTTGCATTTAAAATTGGTTTAATGAGTCATCTCATTATATAAATATAAAATAAACTAGAGCACATATCACATATCTAATAAGGCTCCGTTCGACAAGCTTTTTCATTCAATAACCGTGCGGAGCGGAGCCGGAGCCGAGATCCGCAGATACGTAGCCGAACGCAGACACGGATACGTATCTTGGCGTGACCGTGTAGTTCGGGAACTTAGCACCGCCGGTGCTAAGATCACGGAGCTACGGTTCCGCGTGTAACACGGATATCAGGACCACTAATGATAACCGACTAAATGTATCTGTTATCGCTGGTATGCAAGCTAGACTTAGGTGTCCCTCAAGGATTTATGACTGCAACGTGGGTTGCCCTAATTTTGTCCCCTTACATACTCATAAACGAACTATAACCCTATTTTATTTAAATTATTGTTTGTCACTTTCTGATAAATAAAAATGTTACTATGAGAGATACGGACAAAGCATTTTTAAAGCATACTTTTATGGAATGGGTTAGATTTTTAATTTATAGTGACGTTTCCAATCCACTTTCTGTATCATATTATGTTAGATGTGTTATAAACATATGCCATTGGAATCCATTCGAGGTTCTCGTATGTATTTAATTATTTTTTAATAGAATGAAGAAGATGCTGTAGATAAGTTACTTGAGAGTTACGTCATTTGGTTGTAAAAGCTAAGCAAATACTATACTGTAATACGTCTGGGGCCCTAATATGGCTGCGTTTACCGCGTTATAAAGTTTGGACAAGGCATCCGTCCCCTTCTGACACGTAAATAAGTACGAGAGTGACGGATGCTTTATCCACATTTGACACGCGATATAGACGCCGCCATACTCGGGCCACTAGTCACGATACTTGTAGAAGTTAATGTCAGTTGTGATTGTCATCCATCAAAACCACCTTATACACATGTAGAGAGGTATAGAAAAGCAAAGTTAAAGTGAATTAGCTGCTTGCTACATAGACACGGATAAGTCTTGTTTATTATTTTGAAACAAACATAATGTACTTACATCTGTGTTAAGTTAGACGTCTTCATTAACTTTACATACTAGTTAGGTACAATCTCTTGTACTACCTATTTATATAAATATAATGCGTCATAAACACATTTTCTATCATTTGAACTCATATTTATTTGACCTGATGAATTTTTCCGTTCCGTTTAACTTTCTCTGCATATACAGGGTTGTCACAGTTGTCAAAAGACTCAATTTAAAACTGTGATTTCGGATGTATGGTTTACAAATTGAGTGAGACAGACAGCCTTGGTCGCGGGCGTTCACGTCGCACGCGCCTGCGCATAGGAAGTAGTTGTTTTCGCGGTATTTCTCAGGCTCTTACGTAATCTGGGCCATTCGTCTACTGCAGTGGGGATAGACCCTAATCAGAATTTTAAAGAGGTTTGAAGTTAATAAATATGTAGCGAACATCCGCGGTTTTAAATAGTCCTGATATTAAAAAAAGATATTCGGGCTGCGAGTATGCAAATTTTTGCTGAAATGAGAAATTTGGTAATTCCTGATAGGTATATTAGTGAAACAGAATGATTCATGAGGGCTAAAATCAGTGACGGAAGCTTTTCATTCATTGGTCTTATGCCCCATAACCTCGTGCCTACCAGGGGCCCTAATATGGCTGCGATTATCGCGTGATAAGGTTTGGATAAGGCATCCGTCACCTTCTGACACGTAAATAGGTATGAGAGTGACGGTTGCCTTATCCACATTTAACAGGCGATATAGACGCAGCCATACTAGGCCCTAGTACTCGTAGGTACTTTTCTTAGAATATCTGTTTGAAAATTTTATTTTGTACTAAAGTAAGGTGGTCTGAACTCTGGAAGAGATCACTATTTAGCGATAAGACCGCCTGTTGACTGACTACCTATGTAATCTTTTCAATAAAGCATTTTGTATTGTATTGTAAAATATAGCTTAGGGGTTAGTTTGCTTAGTTTTTTATGTCCTTTCCAAAAAAGGATGTAGGCACGAGGAGTCCTCGCGTAAATTACTTCAAAATATTATCTTTCAAAGAAAAACATGAGATGGGTACATATATTATAAATTCAATTACGCTCATTAAGTTTATAAAAATACTTAGGAGCGTGCGAAAATCACCGAGCTACCACATGTTGTGTCTAGAGTGTTAAAAAATTACAACATGAGACTTTTTACGAAAATTTAATATGTTTGCCTTAAAGCATAATGATTAATGTTCTAAACATGTGTCAGGCCTTTGGAAATAGTTACAACCTCACCTGCTACGATCCTGACAAATGTTATTCGCTTCTTACCTTCATACATTGAGTTATGCATGCACGTCGGTTTCGGGTACAACAAGACAACGGAGAAAAAGCAAAAAAGAAGAATTAATATGGCAGATGAGATGTTGCTCAAATTAGATAGAAAATAAAGTTACGTTGTCATTATACAATAAATTTGATGCCACAATCAAATAATGTAGCGTTGAACACTAGATTATGGTAGGTACTGTCCAGTACTTAAAAATACACGTTATCGTACATTTTCTAAACGTTGCAACTGGTCGTCACAATTCTAATTAATTACCGTGTCACCCAATTGGGAATAAAAAATGCTGAACCATAGAAGATTGCAGGCCTGTGCAAGGGAGTTATTCTGTCAAAAACAACGGACGGTCGGACGGACGAGCGAAATCGGAGCGGGGAGTTTAAGTAGTCGATTCGATCCATCGGCAGAAACCATGCTACTAAATTCAAAATGCACGCGCTAAAATATGTTTTGTTCGCACTGGCGGGACTACTTAAACTCGCCGCTTGGAAATTCACTCGTTGGTCCGTCCGACCGTCGTTGGTGAGAGAATCACTACCCTGGTATTAAACATTAAAATTACCGGCAGTGGTTCTAATTACCGTTGCAGCTAATTATTGTCGACAGAATAATTAGGTGGAACGATAATTAGAAATAATGCGGTTGAAACGCTTTGAGAATGACCGTTTTATGCACTAGTGTGCTAGAGGCTCAATAGATTTTGACAGGATGTGCAGTGACGGTCCTTGGGTTTTGTTATGTTATGATTATGAGTGTTACTCGTATGGCGCTGGTAATAGTAGACCCGTGTTAATTTTAATTGTTATTTTGTACCTTTGTTTGGCTAGTTTGCCAATTCTGATATTAAATAAGTTATCAAATTTATTTATTGATTTTTTACACTTAGCTCTGTGTTAATAAGTCTATTTCGTATAAGTAAAATTGTATCTAGTGGTTTCTTATAACTAAATTATAGAAGGTACACTTGTGTTATAAAACGTTTGAATTTGGTTCTGATTTATTTAGTTAAGTACAACAGTTTGCTTAAAAAAAAAATTAAGCACACCCACTGTAATTCGGACATGTCTGAAAAATCAAATACATAAGGTATCTGCGAGATGACGCTCTCGCAGAAGGAGACGACCGCCAACCACGATCTCTCACTGCTCAGCATGGCCGACACCACGCTGTGCAGTGAGAGATCGGAGAGCCCCGTGTCCGCAACCAGAGTGCGGCGCTCCGGATCCCACTTCGAGCACACCTCTAGCACAGTGTAAAGAGTAACTAACAGTGGGCCGACGCCTTTGATGTTTGCGTAAATGCCGACGCCGCACAAGGCCACAGTAATTACCTAGGGTTGTCACAAACTACACAACTGCCCAAAAAAAGAGGGTAATGGTTTTAGGTTTAAAGTATGTATGTACGTTTCTTTGTTCCGCCATAAACTTAGGTATGATTTTAGGTTCAAACACCCATACAATTTTGTTTAAAGAAATTATGTTCACCATCTTGGATTTCAATATGGATGTCATTTTCGTAATCAGCACCCCGAGGAACCTCGAAAATGACACCCATATCATTATATTTAAAAAAAAACGTCCGCCATCTTGGATTCCAAAAATAATGTCATTTTCGTAATCGGCTCCCCGAGGAACCTCGAAGATGACGCCCATATCGATTTTTAAGAAAAAATAACGTCCGCCATCTTTGATTTCAACATGGATGTCTTTTTCGTAATCAGCACCCCCATTATTATTTATAAAAGTCATGTCCGCCATTTTAAATTTGAAAATGGATGTAATTTTTTTGTTTGAGAAAAGTTTAAATTTTTGCTAGCAGGCGTCACGCTTTTACATCCGCCATTTTGTTTACGTTGGCATGACATGACAAAAATGTTGTAAATTAAGCACTATAAAATAATATATTTACCTTTCTTCTGAGTGTGGAAATTGATAATATCGCAGATCTTTATTTGTGCGAGATGATGAATTGCATTCTCGCACAGCACATGTCGTATGCACCATTTTTTATTCTAAACACATCAAAATACAACACACGACACGCAGTAGCCCTGAAAGATATGTCCCGAGCTACTAACAATGGCGACGTATGCAGCTCGGGCTCGCCCTACCCGCCCCTCGCCCCTCACACCCCGCACGATTGCCCTGTCTAGACGGCTTCGTCGAACGACTGTATTGGTTTATAGACTGTGCCTCTAGGGTGTGCTGGGCCGTGTCGTCCGGATCGCCGCACTGATGGCAAACCGGACTAGGCTCTCTCCTAATCTTGTGCAGGTAATGACCGAAGCAACCATGCCCTGTCATCACCTGCACAAGACGGTACGTGACGGTACCGTACCTTCTCCCATGCAACTCTAACCTAACCTAACCTATCAAGGTGAGATTGACCTAATTTAGTTATGTGCTCCTCATCTCGCCTAACTTTCGTTTCTAGTAGAATACTTCAACTCAATTCAAGTGGTTAGTTTTATAATTCCGAAGTTTTCATTAATATCTAGTTTCTGAATTTTCGGAATTCAAATAATCGGATTAATATTTTTTGTAAAAAATACGGAATTGTCAACATTTGTAAATATAATATTCGGAAGTAATACTCGGTAATATAAAATTCGAGATTTTGATAACGGCGGCCTTATATTTTTTCGGAATCCCATAGCGAATACTTATAGCAATCCTTATCCAATACCTATAAAATCACAGGGAGACAGCAAATACAATTGTTTAATATATCATGTTACCAAATGGTATGGTTATGTGGTAGGTATTATTTCTAAATTGGCGCAACAAATATAAGTTAGGACCAACGTTAAGACTGCAATTTGATACTATCAGAACAAGTGCCTTAATAGCCAGGCAATTGAAATTATCTCATACAGCCATTGCATCACCGCTAACCGCTTATTGCAACCAATTTAAACTTGCATCCAGACTCTATGCGCATTCCGATGCAACATTCCTTCTGCAAAATGTCCACCAGCTATTGATGTAGGTCAGAACACCCTTCTCTTTTGCACGTGTAGCAATTGTAGGCTGTCTTTGTCGCTCATGCCTGTGGAATGTATCGAGCCTCTTGCCTTGTTCTGCGCGCCTGGTAGTCATAGGCATTGCTGACTGTTCTACGCGTAATAAATAAATAGAGAAACGTTGTTCGAGTTCTTGATTTTACTATTATAGTAATGGAGTACCTACCGTATCGTTTTTAGCGTTTTTAGCGTAAAGGACCCCTTATAGTTTCGACATAGATACCTACCTACAACTATACTACTCACTACTTAGCCTACACTGTTTTAGAAAGCTCACTATCTACGCACGCACCCTTTCCTCAAAAGCCCATAACAATCCTAACATCTCGCTATAAATGTTCCCCTAAAGCCGCTTTTCGAAATAATTTACTTTTATAGCATCTTTCCCTACAGCTTACATATTTAATGTGTCAGCACGCCACCTATCGCAATAACTTGGCAACATAACTACAACATTGTGAGTGCGTAAGTTTTTGGGGGAGTCTGGTCTGGTCCTAACCTAGCCCAATGCTGGGTCAGTTGCAACGCCTAATCGATCACTTTGTGTCCTGTGATTGTGAACTCTCTGGCGTATGTTTAAGTTTGAAATTAAGTAATTGAATCTGTGTAGGCTGAAAGCTTTATAAGGTTAAGGAAGAGCATCGTGCCAACAATTGCTGTATTACGTCACCGTGCGTGTGACTTCATTTGAGTATACTATAAGAAAAATATTCAGAGGCCTTTTATAAAAACTGTGCTGGCAACGTCGGACTTTCGTTTTTCTGATTTTTGGAGTGAAATAGAGTAAATGCGTGACATGTGTGCATTTAATGTGGTTATAAAATATGTGTCACATAAAGGGGAATATGGATACGCAATATAATAATAGGTTTTAGTTGGTAATCATTAATGCTAGCTTAGATTTTGTAACACGCCTCTTTATTAATGTTGGTGCTTCCATGGTAGCTTACCGCCGTACTCGGAGACAGTTTAAGGCGAGTCCGCTGCGCCTTGTTATAGTGTTTTTCTAACACCTAACATGTTAGGTCCACCCCCCGAAGGCGAACGCGGGGGATGTTATCCACCCCCCGCGGCAAACATGTTAGGAAAACACGAATAACATGGCGCATCGGACTCGGCTTTAGAGACAATTAACTCGTTCTTGTGTGTAAGAAAATCATCACTAACTCCCACACTCACTGCCACAATCAGTCAATTAAATTAATGCTTGTTTAGCGACGTGTTGTCTTTTTCTATTACTATAGTAAACAAAGTGACAGCAGCAACTTTATTCAAGCAGTAAATTTAATTGACGTCTCTGAGTGCCGCAGTAAGTAACGACTTAATCTTGATTAACTGACTTTAAGTGCGACCGCTAGCAAAACTTTTACAAACTACGTCAGTTCTGTATCTTTACTATACTTAAATTTAATCAGATCTATGAAGAATGAGGTAAACGCTAGAAAATGTTTTAATCATAATAAATGAGGCTTTTTAACATTTCCAGAACTAAACGAAACATTAAGGGCTCTGAGCTTTTCCTCCATGATTGTTATTAACATATATTATAACATCACTATCACTACATAGTATAAAACAAAGTCGCTTCCCGCTGTCTGTCCCTAAGTATGCTTAGATCTTTAAAACTACGCAACGGATCTTGATGCGGGGTTTTTTGATAGATAGAGCGGTTCAAGAGGAAGGTTTTTATGTATAATAAATTCTTTTTTTATGTACGGGTGTTACAAAAAACTCACATAAACCGAAGCGAAGCGAGGGCGGGTCGCTAGTTATACTATAATGTATATCTGCTGTTCCACCCTGTATATCGTTGTCCAGTACCCATAGGTACATTAGTTTAAGACTAGGTCAATTGATGTTACACTGTCTTGATAATTATTTAACTAATGTACTTAGTTATTATAATCCAAATAAACATTGCACAACTGTTTCTAGCTATGTACTTAAAATTAAAAAGTTCATTAGTAGTCCATTAGAGTAATTTAATTGGCATGATACATTCACACCGAAGTTATTTTGTGAAGTATCGTTTTGCAACATGTTTACTTTATAGCTCTCTATTATTTATATATTTTGAGGGTGATGCCACAGATTAAATAAAAGTTACTTCGCGTGTTCGGCATTAATTTACAGTTCCATTGATCCACAAACAGTTAGGTTTAATAGTTTCCTATTGTAATTGACATGTATTTGAATGTTTAGCAACATTTTAAATGCGTCGTAAATTACCTTTATCAACAATTGCTTTTAAACACTCTAATCCTACTGTGTGTGTGTGTGTGTGTGTGTTTTTTACTCCTTCACGCTGCAACGGCTGGACGGATTTGGATGAAATTTAAATGTAGATAGCTAAGTCCTAGATTAACACAAAGATGTCATATCAAAAAAAAAAGTTCCCAAGGGAATAACGATAGTCGAAATCCACGGGAACGAAATCACGGGCAAAAACTAGTACTAAATAAAACAAAACACATTCGCCCACGAATTCGAAATCCGAATCAATAAGCGAAAACAAGTGATAAACAAAAACGTCGAGTAACGTTGTCCTGAGGGAAATTATACAAACAGTGAACAATTCACGGCGAGGCGCGAGGTAAGCGTTTCTGAAATGCCGGATATTTCCGCTCCTAAAACGGAACTTAAACATGATGTATCTCGCTTTTGTGTTTAATAATTAAGTTTCCGCGCGTGGGTGGCAAACAAAATGTACCTATATGATTATTTGATTATTTTATCATAGCCTTCTATCAAAGAAAATTGATGTATCTACAACTTTGGTCATTTGAGAACTGTGCCGAGGTCGTAGATACGTACTGCAGTGCAACGCTTACGGGCGCACTCATCGTTATGATTGCCGAGTTGATTGATGGACATGCTAGAGCTAGAGAACACCCCTTGTCTTTGTTAATACTTGTCTTAATAAAGACACCCTGTGCAGTCAAGAATTATGGCATCATCATATACATTGTTTTTGACTTCACATACAGGATGTGTTTTGAAAAACAAGTAGGAACCCAAAGCACGGGTCATGTTTAGACGAGTAACTAATTGTGTTAGAGATAAATTAATTTTGTGCCCGGGTGGCTTAGACCTGGAAGTTATAGCTGCGGATCATCCTGGTAACTCCAGCTTTGTTACAAGTGTCGGAATAATACGAATTTATGTTGAGGTCGCGGCTTAGGATTTCAATTAAGAATGACAAGCCCACTGGGATATTAAGAATAGCAAACATTAACCAGTATTTACTCAAAGCAGTTTAATTATAATATACTAGCGACCCGCCCTCGCTTCGCTTTGATTTGTGAGTTTTTTGTAACTCTCGTACATAAACGAGAATTCATTACAAGTACCTAAGTATCTAAAAACCTTTCGTGAAAAATTGTCTATCTAATAGTGAAAGCCGCATGAAAATCTGTTCATTATTGTATGATCTATCGTTACTTTAGCATTTTCTTTTGTTTTCCTCGTTCTTTGTAGATATGATTAAAAATGAAGTATACTCGTAAAAGTGTTTTGAATGGTAAATAATTGAAAAAAAAAACTTCGGACCACTAAATGTATATTTGCGACGCTAAATCAAGGCCGTTTACGATGTAAGCTATAAGATGTAACATATTGGTGGCAACAAATATTAATAAAAACTCATAAGCATAATATTTTACACGAAAACTAGTTCATCACTTCCTCTATAAATACTACCTGCACCTCCATGCACTATTCACAAACAAAACACGAACAAAGTCCGAGTTATCACCGCGCGCTTAGTTCAAAACAAAAAAGTTACCGTATCCGACATAGCTAACTTACTAAGCTAACCTAATAATTTATAGGTGAAAGCCTCGGGCGTGTGTGCGAGGGAGAGGCGTGCTAGCCTTGGGTGTAAATGGGACGGCTGAACTGACCTGCGCAATAGAATTTAGGAAGCAAAAGCTGGGAAGGCTAAACGCGATTGGTGTTAAACGTGTGGGTTCCGCGCAGATGTTTTTGTTTGTATTAGTTTCAGAGGTTTCGCGGCTTTTTTTTTAATATCACGAACTGACGTAACTATAATTGGGTCAAAATCTTTTTCGATGCACTGAAATTTTCCACTCTGTCACAATCGTAATTGTTCTCTTTAAGTAGTAATGTTTTTTTAATCTAAATAAATGTTTGTTTTATTTGAATCAGTGAAGTATTGTCAAACATTGTCAAACAAAATAAAATATTACTTCCTACAAAAACCACTACTCTGTCACATTTCCCAGGGACCAATTACAATGCATCGAAAAAGATTTTGACCCAATTATTCACCTATTCATATGTATTAATAAATTATTATTCAACGTTTATTTTAATTAAACCGAATGTTTGTATCTTCTTATGCATTGCTTGACATAATCAAAGAGGTTGACTATATTGTAAATTATACGTAGGTAGTTAGAACATTTTTACCAGAAATTCTAGTATCTACCCTCATACTTATCAACCTTAAACTGTGTTCCATTTAATTGCCTGCCCTTATTATAGAGTCAAGTCAAAGATCTCCGAAATGATGTAATATTGTTCACAAACAATCGGAGAGAGTAGTCTACTTTTATCCCGAGATTGAGTCCATTCCCCAAAAAACAGTGTTGCTAATAAATATGATAAACGTTTCCTGTCGCAATTTTTAGATTTATTTAAGTACCTAGTGTTGTTTCTGTTCAAGCTCAATTTAAATATCGGCGATAACTTAATAGTCCCAATAAATTTATCCCACAACTTCATTTCGGGTTTGTACCTATAACAACTTCTTGCACTGTTGCCAAATTGTGGTTTCACTATCACTACATATTATAAAACAAAGTCGCTTCCCGCTGTCTGTCCCTATGTATGCTTAGATCTTTAAAACTACGCAACGGATTTTGATGCGGTTTTTTTTAATAGATAGGATAATTCAAGAGGAAGGTTTTCATGTATAATAAACTTTGTTTTACGTACGGGTATTACAGAAAACTCACATAAACCGAAGCGAAGCGAGGGCGGGTCGCTAGTAGGGTGATTTAGCCGGTTTTCGTCCAGTTAGTGGAGTTGCCAGCTTTGGAGGACCCAAATAAAATGTTTAAGTAATAAAATGTAAATGCATTATATTTATCTTGAGTGCTCATATACTCTATTTTAAGTTTAGATATAGCATGAAGTTGTAATCTTAACTGTTTTTTTTTATAAAAAATGATAATGATGAAAGTATGGATTTTACTAGTTTTCGTCCGAAAATGTTGGTTTCCGTCCTAATGTTATCTAGTTTTCGACCACTGTATTTGGGGTATAGTTTAAGGCCATCAAATCAAATACCAGACTTTTAGGTAGCAATACTTTTAATCAACAAATTTCACATTTTGGTTTTTTAATTGTTACAGGACATATTCGCAAATAATTCGTAAGGTATATATTTTGGCAGGAGTGGATGTGATGAGTGGATGGACTCTTCGGAGTAAGATGCAGTTTTCTTTCTTTGATTTTTTCCCAATGAAGTCATCTACAAAGAAAATAACGAGCTATAAAAAAAAACAATATAACTGAGCTATAAATAGCTTTTCTTTGTAATTGGGTTTTTGTTTCATTTTCTAACAAAATAAATATTATTTTAAAGAGAAACAAATAAAATAAATTTTACTGTCCGAAAACTAGTAAAGTGTATAGAAGCAGTTTTTAGTTTTCGTCCCCTGCAATTCAAGCAAATGGACGATAATATAATCAGCATAGGAGTAGTTTTTAGTTTTCGTCCACTCCCATTAAAGCAAGTGGACGGAAATATATTCAATATTTACAATAGTTTTCACTTTTCGTCCACATATTCAGGATATTATTTTACCCACGCAACACTGACAAAAGAGTGGACGAAAATTGAATATCGAATCATGTAACCACTAAAGATCAGTTTTGACTTTGATAAAACCGAATGGTGGTTGTGTAGAAAATGTATTCCAGCGTAGTACGTTAAAGAATTTTAAACTGTATGCTAAGTGATTTAAGGTATATTTTCCCTAAATGTTCAGATATTTATGATCATCCTGTCTGTGCAGATAACTTTGACGAGTTGTGCTTTGAGATATTATTGTCTCGTTGTGTGTTCAGATTTAATTGAAAAACCACTGCTCATATATTTGTGGCGAATTGGATGTTCAGATCTTATTGACCTTATTTACCGTAAAGAATTTATTGAAATTTATTGCTGCTCAGAAATATTTGAGTACCTCGGCCGCTCCGATATATCTGATGGCGACTGTACATACCTACTCCCGGCTTTATTATGCCTCAAAAAAAAAAGTGACGCAGCTCATCGGTATTATGAATACGACGTGGCATCAAATATAAGTACCTAAAAAATAGCGGCACGCGCGGGAAGGTGGCGAAGGGGTTACCCTAACCCGAACGGTAAGCGCTTAATACCAAATCCAACAACATTCGGTAAGCGGTTACCAAAGGGATACGGTTAGGGTAACCTGGCTTGATAGGGCTATCTCATCGTTGGGTAAGCCGGTGAAGAGGTTACCGAAACGATTGGCTTACCGTATGAACGGGTAAGCCGTTCGAACGGCTTAAGCAAAGGAACGGGTTTTCCGGTCCCTGATGTTTATATATCGGGATCCCTTTGTCACCCATAAACTTATTGTATCGATTGCTATCTCAATCACACTCGCTCTTGCACCTGAGAATATATTTATTATTCATATAAAATATCAAAAATAGCTGATGTCAAGAATATCTCAGATGAACTGTGCGATGTTAATTAGTTATATATTATGTAATACGGAACCCTAAGGACGCATAACATGTCTTCAAGGGGTGATTTTATTTACGCACGCGAATTTTGATACAGGCTGTGATAAAAAAGTAAAGATTCACCACCGTCCTTTAACTTGCCGCCAACTAGCAGTATAAGAACTGTGACGTATTTGCTGTCTTAGGATTGCAGTCTAGAGATAGCAACTGTTTATGGGTCACATAATCCACTTATCATCAATACTCGGTTTCTTTCTTCACGTTTTACAAAAATACGATTGACAACAGCTTCGTAGAGACGTACATACTTAATCGTACATGTTGAAAACGTATTTTTCTGCGATGTTATAAAATAAGTACTTACCTACTTACTTTATTGTTTTTTCTCCTTTTAAACCTTTAGTCAGCACTCATGTCTTACCTATGTACAGATGTAGTGAATAATCCTTTCCCATCGTTTTTGGTCGGATAACTTCCTATTTATCTTGCTTTCTCAGTTGGCTTATTGATGGGTAGGTACTGAAGCTAATTGAGAAAGCTAGATAAATACGAACTTATCCGACAAAAAACGATGGGAAAGGATTATTCACTACATCTGTACCTATTGAGTACTTGGCCGTTCCCAACATAATAATCTAAAGTTATAGATGGATATAGTTACAAATACAAAATCTTTATTTCGGGTAACGAGGCCCATATTTACAAAATACTTTATAGGCTTATAACGTACATGATTTATTCACAAAGTAAAGTTAAAGATTTTCTCTATCTTCAATAGGGCTAAAAAAAGAAACAAACACTTTAAACATACAAATAGAAGTGTATAATGTCTTATTTGTAGTATAATATTCATCATTATCATCTCATCTCAATCATTCGTGGTCAGCGCAGCAAGTCGTTTTCTTCCAAACAGCGCTATCAGCCGTCATTTCTGGGTAGTGATTCTCGTCCGTTAACACCCGGGTGTTATTCTCTCAAAAACAACGGACGGGCTTAAAAAGTCCCGTCAGAGCGAACAAAACACATTTTAGCGCGTGCATTTTCCATCCATCCATCGGCAGAAACCATGTTACTAAATTGAAAATGCACGCGCTAAAATATATTTTGTTCGCACTGACGGGACTAGTTAAACTCGCCGCTTGGAAAGCCGCTTGGAAATTCACTTGCTCGTCCGTACGACCGTCGTTGTTCAGAGAATCACTAGTATCACTACCCAGTATTCACTCCCTTGATTTTCATATCACTGTTCACATATACACACACTATCATGTCCAGGCAGAAAACAAGCTCGTGGGTGTAAATAAAACACCCTTGATGACGCAACTAGCCTCACTATTGCGCCAATCGACTCTTAGATGTCCATTCGTATCATCATAAAATCATAAATTTGTATTAAATTATTGCTTAATATCAATTATTCCGCACTATCATTTGACAAATTACTATATACAATAAATTATTCTATGTAACTTAAGTATATCATACTATAGCGTTTTATATTGAACCCTATTATAAAAGCAATACGTTATAGTTCGTCGTGCCAGTTCAGCTAAGGCGAGTTATTATAAATAGTTGACGATCTTAATAGCCCCGATGACAGTAGGCTGACAGTAGCCGTCATAACAGAAGTCAAATTATCGCAATTGATTCCGTTGACCTGGGAGAAAGCTGATTATAATAGCGAGGACTATTGTACTGGCGGCTCAGTATAGTTCTAGTTGAAGCATGCTGGGCCCATAACCTGATAAAACTAAGGAGTGTTTTTTTAGATAGTCCAAGTTACTGTTTATTGGAAACCACCCTATGTAATGGGGACCCCTTCGTTCAGCGGCGTAACATATAATTATGAAATCTAGCTAAGAACCAACTCGACTAAAATATATTTTATTTAAAAAAAGCGTCCAATCCAGGGGTGTTGTGTTACTCTCTTAAAAAACAACGGACGGGCGGACGAACGAGCGAAATCGCAGCGGTGAGTTTAGGTAGTCCCGTCAGAGCAAATAAAACACATTTTACCGCGTGCATTTTCAATTAAGCAGCCTTAATGTTCGATCCAACGGCAGAAACCATGCTGTTAAATCGCACTGACGACGGGACTACTTAAACTCGTCGCTTGGACATTCACTCGTCCGTCCGTCCGACCGTCGTTGTTGAGAGAATCACTACCCAGTTCACTCACTTGGGAATTACGACGACACAGACATACACAGACACACATACATTTTTGGGGGATAAAAACCAACCGAACTTAACTGCCAATTTTCAGCGCTAATAATAAATGAGCACCCTAACAAACACTCGTAAATATAACGAACTGTCAAACATTTTGTTTTGACTTGTTTAAAGGTCAGTTTTGTTACGATTTATTGTCAAAGAAATAACAGGGTCGGAAATGGCGCAGAAGTTACGAGTTGTTTGCACGATTCCTTATTCCTCAGAGTTAGAAAGTGGACTTGAAAGTTATTGTTTTAAATATAAAGTTAAAAAAAAAACCAGTAGCTATCGTTAATATTGCGCGTAGGAATGCGGACACAAAAATTAATGTTATTAATGACTACGAAGCCTAAAGTAACATTGTCATTCAAAGCAAAAAGGCAGTATACGCATGAGTTTATCCAATAGAAAAAATACCTTTTTCTTTTAGAGATAGTACACGTCATTTTAAGGGAAACTAAAACCGTTGCTGATACATAGACGCACCGAAAAATATGATCCTTACAAATATGGGCATCCTGTATTTAGAACTTTGTAAAAAAATGTAGTTAGTTTTTATTTTTTTGCGGCTCTTCTTTTGATTGTTGTCTCCTCTTATTGCGAAGCGCTGGGTTTCTCTTAGTAAGTACTGCGGTGATATTCTCTCACAAACGCGGTCGAACGAACGAACTAATGAATGTCGTAGCTGCGAGTTTAAGTAGTATCGTCAGAGCGAACAAAATACTTTATAAAGGGTTTTTGGGTGGCGGGTCAGAACGACCCAGGGTAGTGATTCTGTAAACAACGCCGGTCGTACGGACTGTCGAGTGATATCCAAGCGGCGAGTTTAAGTAGTTTAGTAGAGCGAACAAAACACATTTTAGCGCGTGCATTTTCAATTAAGCAGCCTTATACGTTCGGTTCGACCCATCGGCAGGAACCATGCTGCTAAATTGAAAATGCACGCGCTACAATGTGTTTTGTTCGCACTGACGGGACTATTTCGCCGCTTGGACATCACTCGTTCTTTCGTTCACCTTTTCTTTTTGAGAGAATCACACCCCAGGCCTTAAACTCGCCGCCTGCGACATTCACGTGTTCGTTCGTCCGACCGCATTTTTGAAGAATCACACCCCTGAGGGCGTAGCCAAGATGCAAAATATCGAGGGAAAATATTTTATACGTTTAGAGCAAATGAAATCTATTAAAACCTTTTTAACATCGTCATCACTCACCGAATTTCAATTTCGATTGATTAATGAACGAAATACGACTTGGTGTGATTCCCGGAAACGATAGCGAAATCGGCACTTAGGAAATATTCCGTAAATTTTGCAATTAAATAAATGTAAATTCGGTCGTAAAGGAACAATTTACCTGTTTATTTTGAAATTAAATTTCTGTCGTTACGTTGAAATAAAGTGCTCCTGGGATATTTCCGGAAACTTACTTTGTTTCAAAAGAAACAGCTTTCACTTTTTTAGTTTCAGGCTTCAGTTTACACTTTAGTTGACTCTTTTAGTTTTTACAGCTGATTTTTTCTATGCCATTATAAGGTAGTTTGCTATTTGTACTAGAACATAATAAAAATATATTTTATCTATACGATTTCCTCTTGTTGTATTACGAGGAAGAATCTTCAATCCGATAAATTATGCTTAGTCCTTAGGTTTTTAAAGAATCATGCCATCTGTCTTAGTCCTAAATTCTTGCCTAAAATGGTTATTTAAAGTTACGTCAGAAATGGCCATTTAAATTGATGTATTATGACATTTTGTCGTAAGATAGATATCTCAATCAGCACAGTTTATCAATACTGTCGTTAGACAAAGCCGAATCTCGAAAGGAGTTTACGGTGTCATCATGGTGTCATGGTAACCACCCTGTTCTATTGAAAAGCCGGACCTCTATTCAACTCAGTAAAACCGTATTACATACATACATACATTAAATCACGCCTGTTTCCCAGAGGGGTAGGCAGAGACCATTTCTTTCCACTTGCTACGATCTTGACAAATTTCTTTCGCTTCTTCCACATTCATACATCGAGTCATGCACGCACGTCGGTTTCGGGTAGATACTTAAGATTCGGCCCTTTTCCAGTATTAACCGTATAGTAACCGTATTGTATTTGTCAATTACAATTGGCACAGACTATAGTGTATACTTAGTCCACAGACTAACTTTAAGTTGCGTAACAGACGTAAGGGTAGGTTTTGGCAGAGGATACGGTGTATCGAGTACTTCATTTTATTGCCTGCGTGATAGGATTTACGCCGCGTACCTGCCTAAATCAAATCCATTTGGGGAAAAATTGATTTTTTAGGGTGCCTTACCTAAAGGGTGCCAACAGGATCCTATTCCTAAGCCTCCTCTGTCAGTTTGTCTGTTAGTCTGTCTGTTAGCGAGCTGTATCTTATGAACTGTAATAGGTAGTCAGTTGATATTTGGACAGAGATTGTATTTTTACCTATACGTACAGTCACCAGCATAAATAAGTGATCATTTATGTACCTTATCGCTTTCAATTGTTTCACAATTTTGTATAACATTTCAAACACGACGTTAAAGTGACAAGGTACATAAATGATCACTTATTTATGCTGTTGACTGTACACATATCATAAGTCCTCTATTACGCTACTCGCCTTGGCTCGTTTCATAAAACGGAATATTAATGACTTTATTTTACCACTTCAGTAAAAGCTAATTAATGTAACAAAAAGTTAAGAAAAATCACTTTTTGAATAAACAAAGATTTGATTGTATCTCTTTCTAGCAAAACAGAATTTAACATTTTGTGGCTGCCCTGTTACATGATGTCACAGTGCAAATCAGATCTCTGTGTGTAATTTCTGTCTAATTAGCAGTAAAAATGGTGATCTCTTTTCAGTATGTTCATAATATTTTGTTCAGAAATGCAAATTAAAAAATCTAGAAAAATGCCTAAAAATCGAGGGATACAAAATGGAAGCGACTTATCCTGTTTTTTTACCAAACCGTTGTAAAAAAATCCTTAGTTTTCGCGCAATATCTGCTAACACATTAATGAAATTCGAATACGCTTCTAAATGCGAATTTGAAAGGTTTTTAAAAGGTTTCTTAGAATAATTACGTACTTACTACAGCACTGTACCGCATTACAAAAAAGAAATAATTAAAGTAGGGAGCAACTTTATCATCTCCCAGGCATGAAAATTAATTATCTATAGAAATGTTTCCTGTGAACATAATTAACTTTCAATCTACCTTTGAATATTATATTTTTAAGAGAGTTTCAAAGTGTTTGTTTTGGGAGTAATTCATTTCCCGCTAACGTTGTGTTCTGTCTGTCCCACGGGGTGCCTCTTAAACATACTACGAAAATATTGGTTTATCTGAAACCCTCGAAGGAACCGTTTTTCATCGCTTCATACCGAAGAACATAAATTATAAAGGAATTCGAGTATAGGCTCAAAAGGAGTCCGTTGTTTTCCATTTTTTCTTACTCATAATGTCTTTGTCTATATAATTATTGATAGGGTAACCCATAATTTCTTCGATTGCATCATTTTGGCATGTTTATCCTGGTTGGTACCCTGCCTACGAAACTAGCGGTCCCGGGTTCGATTTCGGGTATAGGGGTTAGTGATGAGCGCGAGTAGCTGTTTGTTTGTTTGATTGTTTCTGATTATTCGATTTCAAACCAGCCAGTTTAGAGCAGACCCTTATAGGTTCTAACTAAACTCCTAGTAATATTTAAAGACCTCTTCTGAATAATGTTTTTACCCGACTGCGGGGAAGCCCAAAAGGACAGTGTGAAAAAAAGGTGTGTATGACCGTTATGTATGTATGTCCTTTCCTATGTCCCCTCATAACTACTCAACGGGTCAACTGAATATGACAAAAACTAAAATTAATGTTTTTTTTTGAAGTACCTATGTGTTTGTCTACATATATTAGTATGTTTGTCGTTGTCTAGTTACTATCTACCGACATTACAAGCCTAGAGCTTAGTGTGAAACCAGAGGGGCAGCATTTTGAAAATTGGAGGCTTGTCTGCATGCGAAATGAAAACAATTATTCCGCTTTGAAGTCGATTCCGATTGCGAGTGCGTTAGGCAATAGGCGAGCTGGCTATAGACATTATGCCTTCCCCAATAAAGTCACCAGAGCATTGTCTATGTACTACAACACTCAAGCATGACTGTCATGAATACATAACCAAAATTCAACATTTATTAAAGTAAAAAATCATAACAGCTTCAGATTAATACGAATTAAGTCCTAACACGCTTTAGGATGTAATCCATATTTTAATCCGGGAGTAATTAGACGCACCCCTTGAAGCCTGTAATGGTAATTACGGCGACCCGCTATTCTTAAACGCCGAAATATGATTATGTAATTAAAAAACGTTTTGAACTTTTGTAGCATTAAAGGTAACCCCCCATTTTATCGAATTTCACTTCATTGATTGTATCATTTCACCGAATTTCATTTCATCGAACGCTATTTTCTGCTGAAACCGTGATGTTAGGATATCTTAAACATTCATTACGTAGGTTAGGTTAGGTTAGACTTAATGATTATCAAAAAAAACACATTCGGCGAGAAATACCTTTCGATGAAATCAAAATTCTGCGTAAATACGTGTGTTGAAAGGTGTTTCGATAAAATAATATAGGTACCTGTAAAGATAAAAATCCCTGATACACACGTAAAACTTATAAAACACAAAATACATAAGTACGTTTAAGAGGGCTTTTTTTTGCATAAGAAAGACAGGATCGAATGCGTGAAAAGACGATCAGGGTCAATCGCTAACGAATTAAAGGAAACTCCCTCACAGCATTTTCTTTTCATCATGACTTGCGTAACATAATATTTTTCCAGCCGCTATCCGTCATGTATGGTAGCTTTTATTAATCTTTCGTGCAATATTTTACTCGCCGACAGATCGATTGCCCTTACTCGCAGAACCAATTTCAAACATAGGCAGAATGAGGAAACATATTATTGAAATCGAAGTCTAGAAGTAGGCAGAGCTTGAACTAAGTTTTCTTAATTATTATATTGACGTTAATAGTTTTAAGTTTGAGTATTCACTATTTATTCCTGCTTCAGGAAACTAGATCAACTTTTAACGAACTCCGAGAATTTCTTCATTGATCTTAGAATTTATGCGCAGTGGGTGACTAGAAATATTGAGAATGTTAGTAGGTAAAAGGTTTCTAAAGTTTAAATTTTGATCTTTCAAATTTGTTTTATTTACTAGCTTCTGCGCACGACTTTGTCCGCCTAGATTTCGATCATTGATCCCTCGAGAACTTTTGAAATTTCCGGCTTAAAATGTAGTCTGTGCTAATCCAGGGTATAACCTCCCTCCATATCACATGTTCAAATTTCGTTGCAGTGTGAAGGAGTAACAAACCAACACACAAACTTTTTAGTAGGATTGTCTTTATGTGTGGTCTTGGGCCAGAGGTGAAATTGTGATCGAACCTGTTTTCGTTCAGCTTCTTGGATACTATGGATGAAGTTTTTAGTCTCTCTCACTACGAGTGCAAAAAATAAGGTGCATATATAGCAACTTTAATGTGTGGACGGCCAGGAATTCACGTGAACACCGAAAAGGTAAATCGCTCAGTGAAGGTCACCAAATACATTACATGTACCTACTTAATTCTTTCAAACATAATAATTATGTTATTAATAAGAACCTTATCGATTGTGAGATGTTTGAAGCCTTGATACATGTAGTTATTGGGAACTGACTCGCTCCGGGAGTACTCTAAATTCTTCGAAAAAAGGTTTGATCTAGATATGATAATTTTTACTGTTCACTTTCGTTTCTCCGACACTCATTTCATAAAACGTATCACTTCGCAGAATTTTCGTTTCATAGAAACTTATTTTCTTCTGTACCCATGTTGATTTCAGGTTATCGTGTGATGGATACAAGTCTAACCTAACCAAACCTACGTGAGTCATATTTAAGATAACCTGAAATCGATTCGTGTTCAGCAGAAAATAACCTGTATGAAACGAAAATTCTGCGAAAATTCTATGAAATTAGTGTCGGTGAAACAAGGGGATACCGATTTTTACTCTTGTGTGGATGTGGCAGTGTAAGGTGGCCCTTAATTTTACCATCTCTTCTCTCTCGCAGATGTTCCGTTGACATGGTATTGGTCGGCGCGCGCGCAGGTGCCGTGCGCGCTGCCGGACGCAGCCCGCGTGTTGCCGCGGTGGCCGCTGCCGCTCTTGGACGCCGCCCCACGCCGCAACCCCTACTCCTGGCGGTTGAATGACACCGAGTACCATCCTAACCGGTGAGTTATAGTCCAAGACTTCTTACAGTTCGTTCGTTCAAATAGATTGCATGCTTTGATGTGCCGTTACAATTGCGACAAAGAAGTCGCCGCGACGCACACAAAGCAGTGTCGGCGACTGCAAAGGGTTATAATCTTATAATGCACACTATTTGAACGAACGAATTAATAAGCACCTTTAAGTTATGATTGTTTTATGTAACTAGTGATAGTTTTCGCAAAAAAAGTCCTTGAGGCATTTTGAAACTTTAATAAGCGTTAAATTTAATATCAAAGAGCCAGATAGATCATTTAGTCGATCCTTAAATTGGGCCAGGTGATTGCAAAAGTATTAAATAATGTATATGAAATTTTATCGCAGCAATGTTGGTAATTGTAATTAAAAATAATAATAGCTCTGCTCGAGAAAAACACAACTTCTTTGTATTAAAATATCATTAGAGAAGTTTTGTACAAATTTCCACGGTGCCTTAAACACGAGCGTTTGACAGTTTCAAGCAAATATGATTATGTGTAATATATCCAAAGAACCGATACATAGGCGTTACTTAAGGCGCGATATTGAGATCCAGATAGTGGAACACTACCGCCTTTATTAAATTTGGCCTCTTTAGTATGGGATCGCGCCGCCGCGCCGCATCGCGCCGCCCCCGCTATCAGTGCGTATGCGGCCTTAATAAGCAATTTATTGTGTTTTTTTGGTGGTGTCCAATTGAGTATTTGTTTTTGCATTGTATAACACATAGTTTCAGTTTAACGCAGCAAAAAAACAATAGGCTAAGTAAAGTTTTTGGAAGATATGTATATTATATTTATTTTCGATAGTCGTCATCCTAAAGATCAAGAAATTGCGGCTCTTTTATTTTTATTTCCTCTAATATTTTAGAAATATTTTTTTTAGTTATAAAGTTGACATTTGTACACTTTAATGACCGACTAGCTTGTTGCCTTCGTACTTAATGAAAAAGAAAAAAAAACACTTCTATATCTGTCACTGTCAAATCAAATCAAAGTAAACAAACGATTCAATACAACGGCTCTTTTCTGTTTGCTTGTGTTTCATGTGATCAGAGTTTATAGAAATATTTTTAACGATCTCAGAACGAACTCCGGACTTTCGTTTTGCCGCTTTGCTCTAAGACCTTTGCACGATATTTGGTCTACGATTTATTTTCGAAATGGAGTATTACAAAGATTTACTTGAATTTACTTATTTGAATTGAACTGTTTGTTTACTTTGATTTGATTTGACGTTGACAGATATAGAAGTGACAGTTGTTTTTCTATTTCATTAAATACGAAGGCAACAAGCTTGTCGGTCATTAAAGTTTACAAATGTCAACTTCATAACTAAAAAAAAGATTTCTAAAATATTAGAGGAAATAAAAGTAAAAGAGCCGCAGTTCCATGATCTTCAGGATGCCGACTATCGAAAAAAAATATAATTTACATCTCTTCCAAAAACTTTACTTATATACCCAATTGTAACGAAGCATTACTCCTTCCGAGTAAAAGTAGTTTATCGTTATTGCCTTATGAACTGTTGAAATTTGCGGAATTAAAATAACTTTATGTCCTTATTCCTATGAATTTTAACTATCTGCAAAACAAATTTCATAAAAATCGCTCTAGCGGTGAAAGCGTAACAATCAAACATAGTTCCTTTAGCATTTCGTTGGTGATCCTGCAATACCGCGTAACTTACAAATTCAATAAGTTGCAAAATGTACCTTACCGATTTATGTGCTAAGGTGTATTTTGCACCTTCGATTTCTAATATTGGGATGGATTGGTTAAGATAAAAGTTGCCTTGTCAGGTACCTCATCAGTCCAGTTGAAGTTTTAAAGTCTTCTGCCTCACCGGGAAGTTATTAATCATTTGAAAAGTTAAAACTGAACAGACAAGCAAACAAACCAACAGATATAAATGAAAGCCGGCTAATAAATTTAGTCATAGTAAAAAAAAACACGACGTACATAATCAAATTAAAACACACGATACCCGACCAAGTTTTGTTAGGATAAAAAAATGGGGAAAAACCCCAAGAACTTTTAGCGCTAATCGTCTGTACTTTTAGTTAGTCCTTGAACTATTCTGTGGTTACGCTTATAGAAAACTATATTAGGCTGCGGCTCCACTGAGGCGGAGCCGCAACTTAGGAATGGGTTCAGCATGCTTTTGGAAGTTTTTTCTTCACCTATCTATTTGATCTGTATCAATTTAGTCATGGTTTTTAGCTCGGTTTCTTCAAAATCGGATGAGCCGTTTCAGAGATTTCGGCTTTTATTAGGAGTCGCCATTATATCGCGGGTTTTTGGGTGAATTTCAAGTATATTGTACGTAATTAAGAACTCAATTAAAATTTTCTTGCTTACCTTAGTGTGACTAACATTTGCCATATGACTGTATGACTATTCTTCGGTGAACGATGGAAGAAATTTAACGTAGTCTCAATTAAGATCTTAACTATGTACTCTATTTTTTAAATTGACGCCTTTATCCATTTAATAGTTTAAATTATAATTATTAATCTGTAGCAAAAAGTATTTTCTTGAAGAACGCCTGAATTTCTTGCTTCACTTTGGATATAAGATATATAAGGGTGAAGAGAAGACATCTATCAGCACCGATTCGCATTTAGTCTATATAAAATGGCTGTTTTGTATGAAGATGCGTACGCATGCGGAAGCAGAATTGATGCGTATATACGCATCTTGATAGAAAGTCACTATTTTCTATAGACAAAATGCGAATCGGTGCTGATATATGTGTCTTCACCCTAAATCGCCCAGCTTGTAAACTTTTAATTTTCTCCCTTGTGACGTAATCTCCTATTATAGGGTGCAGTTGAACGGGTCACTGGAGCTGCGCAGGCACGAGGTCAGCGAGGGCGTGCTGCAGTGCGCTGTGCTTACGCACGCCGGGACCGTGCTCGGGTACCCGCTGCAATTGAAAACTGCACGTAAGTAGACGTGGATTGAAAGACGTCCCTTTCTGGTGGTCGTATAAAAAGTATATTTTGATGCAAGTGCAAAAAGATAACCCGTTATTTTATCGAATTTCACTTCATCGATTGTTTCATTTCATCGAACGCTATTTTCTGCTGAAGCCATGATGTTTTCAGGATATATTTAACATTAACTACGTAGGTTAGGGTAGTTTAGACTTGCGACTACCAAATAAAATTACTCATGCAGCGTGAAATGCGTTTCGATGAAAGTTGAAAGGAGTTTCGCTAAAATAATAGGTAACCGTGAGGAAATTATGTCATTTATCCATTTTTTTGGTATAAATTTGCTAAAAAAATTCAATGAAAGAAAAATAAAACAGTAACTAAACGAAACCAATTTGCGAAGTTTAATGTCACATAGTAATTTAATTACAATTAAACATCAAAAAGCATAAATACTTATGTTGACTACTTTATAAATTATTTGACTAGCTGTTGTCCGAAACTCCGCCCACGCGTAAAAATAAAACATACCTACTTAGCCTTTATTACTTAAGAATAATATATCTAATGGTGAATTTTTGAAATCTTACACAAAGAGCCTCCTCTTTGTAATATTCTAATAAATTTTAGATTTGGTGTACGAAAGCCAACGGTAATGAAAGAGATAAATGTAGGTATACATTTTTGGAATTTATTTCAATGGAATAAGGTCAAAAAGTGTATACCTACCTACCTCTCTTTGTACCGAACCAGAGATGGGCAAAATTTATTCGAATGACGAATAACGAATAAGAATAACCAAATTATTCGCGAATAACGAATGAAATTCTCGGATGATTATTCTTATTCGAATAAATTATTCGTCGAATAATTAATTTGCGAATAATTTATTCGTTGAATGAATTGCCACAAATAATTATTACGTATCTACCTGCGTGGAATACCTGCTCCATTTAAAAAAAAAAAAATAGCTAAACATAACTGAAAGATGTTGTTTGCACATTATCATGAGCTATTACTATCATTCGCGGATAATTTATTCGCAAATAAATCATTCGCAAATAAATCATTCGACGAATAAATTATCCGCGAATAAAAATATTAGGAATTATTTTTTATTTGAATAATCATTCGAATAAATAATTATTCGAATAATGCCATCTCTGTACCGAACTGTACCATTGTCATTGCAGCGCTCAGTTTTAAGTTCGCATTTGAATAAACCTTTTTTTTCTCAATGATAACGAAATTGAAATAATTAACAGTTGATTTCTGTTCGTTATTTACATAAATTTACCATAACAATAGAACCTCGGATCCCTTACCCTCGATCTTGTATTCTATTAGTAAAAGAAAGTATCTTTAAGATCTCATAGATATTGTAATTAATCGTCTGCCATAGACATCATAGGCATTGGGCCAAATTGGCATCATGATAATGATAAAACCTCAAAATCACCTAATTATTAGCATTCGAAATATTCGTTATTGGCACGAAGTGATTGTAGACCGCAAGGGACGCAGATAATGAGAAAGTTATATACGTCTCTCATTCTAACAGATAGCTGCGTCCCTGTTGACCTGTCAATCCGTCTTCTAGTCTCTGGGTAGGCGAATTGAGGTGGCTCATACAATAGCCAAGGTACAATTTTGCCTAGACCAAATAAAGCATTTATTTTTTACCTTTACCCCCTTACTTATAAACGTGGAATATAAGCTTGGAATAGTTTATGTCATGATTTGTCCTATCTGTAATTGTGACATTTGCATCTGACAGAAAGTGACAAAACATGGCATAAACTATTCCAAGCCAATTTCCACGTTTATAAGTAAGGGGATTAGTCTTAAGTATGATTAACCCTAAAGAGTCACTGTAACTATAACGCAAGTACCGACCTACATCATGCATTTGAAACGTGACTGGTTTTCCAAAAATATAGAGTTAACAACTTTTAGCACGGCGCCAATCCCCTATAACGACTTTACGCCGGCTAGCATTGTCGCCTAATCCCAAAAACAAAGTTTACGCGTAATGTGTGACCCGAGTTTGGATCTTCGTAACTCGTTAAAAACTTCGACGTTCTTTGAAATAAAATAGAAAGTTGGATATCGAGTTACGAGGAATTAATATTGTGTGTGATATGATGTGATGTGATATTCCTGTGAAGGTATTCTAAGTTTGTATGTACTTCTATATTATTATCGCGATAAGTTTGATGTCAATCACAATTGTTGTCTGATGGTTTGTTTTTAAATGTTATACGAATGTATGTAAACGCAGTCTCAATTTAGCTAACCTTTACTAATTCGGAGTTTTGTTATATACCTACGTATTTTATTGACTTCTGGATATATAGCTACATATTATATACTCACGCTTTCATTCCCAGAGTGGGGTAGGCACAGCTACAGAATTACCAACAACTCTAAAAACTTGTTGTGAATTATGTAACCACTTAACTGTGACTGACTTCTGGATAACTGATTGAAATTGCTTTGTATAAATAGGTAAAACTAAAAAAAAGTTCTTGACTTTTAGTTGAATTTGCAGTTCAACTAAAAAGTTTAACATCCCTAATGTTTTTAAAAAGATATCGCCGATGTTACACGCATATTTTACGTTAAAGCAAAGGTAACTTTAGATTAACTTTTAAATAAGTACCTATAGTAAAATGCTCTTAAATAAATAAAACATGAAATTTAATTTAAAAAAAAACTAATTAAATGACGTGCTTTCAAATAAACAATGGCTTTCTGCCCCCGGCGCCCAGGCCTTGTTTCCTTATAGACGAGTCTTGTCAGTTTTGAACAATGAGATCCGTCCTCAGAGAGACCAGGTGTCTGGAAACTTTGATTTACCGGATTCCTCGGCAAATAACCTCATCCAGGATTCGGCTTTATTGAGTTACTAGCATTTGCCCGCGACTCTGTTCTCGTAGTTGTTTATCGCAATTTGCTTGAGAACTGTCCAAGTTTCTGAGATAAAAGTACACTATTTCCGTTTTCGGGCTTTCGATAGTTTATCTTTGTCGAAAACACGTTGGTTAGTTGAGGCGTTGAACCGTGAAGAAGAAAAACAAACGAATACACTTCCACATTTAAAATATATAACAAGGTTCAAAAATAACTTGGCAATACTAACAACTTCAAAGTTAAACGGCATCAACAAAAATATACGTTAACGGAATTACATAAAATATAGAGTCAAGAAAAATATTTGAAAAATACTCAAAAAGATTATTTGGTACAACAAGTCGTTTATCACTGTTCCTTAGGTAATTGTTCAATTTTCCGGGATAAAATTTCCTTTGCCGGGACGTAATACAATATGTATACAGGCTGTAATCGTTAAGTGTAGCCAGCCGATTATTCCGTAAATACAATATATACTCGTATCAGAAAACTTTAAACAGATATCGAAAGTATGTTACCCAATGAGTAAAATCACATCAATAACTTTTTGTAACTACTCCACTCTGTATCCTAAATTTCATGTAGCCGTGTAAATGTAACAAACAGGAAGAAAGATAAAGTTACTTCCATATTTATGATATTATTTATTCAATTATTTAACTTTAGACACACCAACTATAAACAAGGCTTGTAGAATAACTTTATCAATATTAGTATGATATTAGTTATTTGGTCCTATCTTAGTGATTTTCGGTAGGTATAAATATTTTAGTCTGGGGTTCTCTTAGAAACCGCGTTCGGTCGGTAGAGTATAAGTAGCCCCTTCAGAGCATACAAACCACGTTTTAGCGCGTGCATTCTCATTTCAGCAGCAGGACTCCTGTCGATAAGATCGAACGTGTAAGGCTGCCTAATTGAGAATGCAAGCGCTTTAATGTGTTTTGTACGCTCTGACGGGACTACTTGAACTCGCCGCTGCGCTGCGTTCACTCGTTAGACCGACCGAACGCCGCTTTTAAGAGAATAACGCCCCTGTAACTCAAGACCCAATAAAGTCCACTTATTTCTTTTAAACTGATAGTTTAGGCTGTAGGGGATGGGAACACGTAACTCTAGCGACACAGAGCTATGCAAAAATTCCTTACACAAAGTTGTAACATAAAAAAATACAATCTTTATTTATACATGTAACAGAGTTGCACTGTTTTTAATATTGATCTCAGTGTCCAGTGTAAATATCTGTTTGTGTACAAAATTTCAGCATTGTGACTAAACAGTTTTTGAGAAAAAATATGTTAGAGTAACATATGGACAGACATGGCATAATTTGACTACAAAATCCTATATAGGTGTATAGTTTTGGTACTTATAACAGTTAAGTATTACAAGGTTAAGGTACAAGTAAAAAGTACAAGGTTAACTGGAAGAGATCCCATGTGGGATAAGTTCAGGTAAATTATTTATATTGATGCAAACATGTCTTGTAATTGTTTATGTGCAATAAAGAGATACATACATACACAAATATTTAAATCTGGCTAATGGGGTAGAAAACATCGTATGTGGCAATTACATACCCATTGCGATCTGGAAATGCTAAATCCATATATTTTAACATTTTTATAACACAAAGCAGGAAGTTCCACGTGTAAAAGCTTTCAACAACATTCAAAAGTTCAGAAGATCCGTTACAATAAGGTTAGAAAAATGGCTGCCGCACCTGTCAGCCAATCAGAACCTTTGATCACGATCCAAGCGCTACTCCGCTGTTCCTTTGTTCTTTGATCTCCCTTCGCCAGTGGCGTAAAGCTATGTTAGTAATTAGTTTAATCCAGATTATGACGGCTCTTTATCTCGTGTTTAAAGAAGAACCCGCGTTGGTTTCCCGGTCGGGTTTTCAAGTCGACGCCCGCGAACGTGACACCCCGTTTGATCACGTGATTTCGGGTTTTTTAAGCAGGGTTATACAGCCCATTTTGCAATGTGGTTACTAAATTATCCACAAGTTTTCAAATGTTGTAGGTAATTCTGTAGCTCTGCCTTCCACACTCTGGGGTTACAGGCTCGAAGGTATGTATGTGGGTGTGTATGTTAAATGACAGTTAAGGGTTGTGTTATTATGAGATGTAATGGTCTCGTCATCGTGTCAAATCTAAACGTACCTTGTATGTAAATAAATAAATAAATAATAAATAGGAGATAATGATACAAATTGCGGTAGTCATAAACTAAGCTCAAGACTTGTATTAATATTAGGCAACGATATACATACTTTTATCGGGAAATATTTTAAACACATACAAAACCTCCAAGACTTAGGGACAAATACTCGCGCACATCACAATATTTTCACACACCGGCACCGGGAATCGAACCCAGGAGCCCGTTCCCTAGGCCGGATTACTACCAACTACGCAACACGTCGTTGACGTCGTCATCGTTAATCGGCCGTCGTCGTAGGGAACGTAAGGGACGGGAGGACGGGGGAACGGGAGGGAGGGTAGTTCTAATAAATTTCTCGAAAACTAATATAAATGATTGTGAAAACCTCATCAAAATTAATCACCTAGAAGGTAATGATTCAGAGATCGGAATAGGTAGAGCTAGCTAATTTGCCTAAACTTGACGCATATTCATTCATGCGTGAGCGAAATGGGAATACATTATTGAATGAAGGTGCATCAAGTTTAGGCAAATTAGCTCTACCTATTCCGATCATTGAATGATAGTTTTTGAATGGGCAGTTGCGGGCTTTAAGTAATTTATAAGTAGGTAAATATAAATGGGTACTGACTTACCAGGGATCTACAAAAGTGTTTAGAAAACCGCTTTCGAGAAGCCAATAAATATAACAAGATTTTTTTGACTGCTCACTTTGTATAGCATAATAGTATGTAGTGATACTTTAGTTCTTATCCGGACATAATCGACAAAAAAATATCCTGAAAAAAACCAATAGCTGTGCGATGACTTAACAAATTTGAATTTTTCTATCCACTTCCACAACCGACAACTGTGTGGGAATTGTTGATGGTCGGGGTATAACGCTAGTAAAAACCTCAGACGAGATCAATGTCCAATCCGTCATGGGGTTAAAGGATGATGCCGGCATTTAGTATACGTATTATCGTGGTTCGTGGTACAGGGCGTATCTAATATTTTCGACGGCGTATTACACAAGGTGTTTTTAAGTGTATTCAATATAGGCGGCTTAAATGAAAAGATTTTCCTTGTTACACATTGATTGTTATTTTAACTGAAACGTGACGATGTAAATAGGTTTTTATTACGTCTAAATGCGAATCGAAAACTTAACTGGGACTGAAATCAAATCAATTTACAAGACTGAGAGCGAGGCAGAAAAACTTGTTTACGATACGCTGATCAGTAAACCTGCCGTTTATGTCTGCGGAGAAAAACGATTTAACTATCTATTTTGTATCTTTGTTCCAGAAAAGTAAATATACCCACGCTTTTATAAAGGTCCGTTAAATCTTACATCTGTATTACAGACAGACGAGGAAAGCTAATTTGTTTTATACTCTGTAAAGAAGTTTCTGTATATCAGCTAACTCCTAAACCACGCATTGGATTTTGATGCAGTTTTCATTAGTTAGATAATTTTTCACGAAAGGTTTTTACTTATGTACCTATAATAAATTCTGGTTTAACGGGAGTTACTGATAACTCACATAAACTGAGCAAAGCGAGGACTAGTCACTAGTTACGGTATAAAAATAATGATTATCGTTTTGAACTCAGTATAGCGTGTTCGGTGAAGTGTGATGGGGTTCCATATTTCTTATCTGGAAATACGAAATAGTATCAATGTTACTTTATTTAGTGTTATTTTTTCGAATTTTCAAGACTTGTAAGATCTGAAATATAAAAACTATTTGTTAAATGTTATAATGTTATGTGTGTACACCGGATGGATATTATTCCATGATAACGATCTACTCATTATAGCAAAGGCCGAGCCTAATTACTTATAATTCCTTTTTAATTACATCATATTCACCGTTATAGCCGAAAAACGCTCAAACGGGACTTGTATGTAGTACACGATAACAATAACAGTTTTGGTTCAATGAAGGTACCTCTAGGTGGAAGGAGACTGACTTCAAATTAGTAACACCCTTTTTTTGGGTGAGGGAATAAAAATGGCTTGTCTGGAACGAATGTCTCCAAGATTCAATTTGATGTAAGAAATCTTACGCCAACGTGTAACTTACCTACAAAGGTTAATGGATTCAAAAATGTACAGTCTGGGTACACTGCCAAATATATATCCTGAATTTCATAAACACAAATATGAAAATTCAGGTTCTGTTAACTCCGTATTATCATTATTCCGAATTTCAGTTAATTTTCCCGAAAAATACTATCGCGATTATCTTATCATACATTAACTCCGAATAGACGGGACATCGACTTTCTACACTAAATAACAATATTTATTATAACAAAGTTTCTTACAAATTTGTTCCGCGGCTTTTTTAATGTTGTAAAGTGACGCTTTAAGCATATTTAGCCAACAGATTCCAACTTGAAAACTATTTTAAAACTAATTGTACCATGCATAAATAAAATTAACTCATCCTTAGTATAATTGAATAGATTCATGTTCGTAACCATTAATCGTGTTTCACGAAATTAAATTGTTATGTTCTATATTTGTGCACTTCTGTCATATTGAGGTTATTTCCACGTTCAAAAAATGGTCCATACACAATCACGGAAAATATCGATAATCCTCTATTCACAAACACCGTGATTGACTGTTTAGGGGTTTCCAAAGTAAATAAATAAAATATGTAAGTACTTTAAGGGATAGGTACTTTTTATAGGGACAAGTTCGCCTTTGTACGTACCTTTTTTGTTTCTGTTTATTTTTGGTTTGTTATTTTCTGTTTGTACAATAAAGAGTTTACATACATACATACTTTAATCCCTAGAGATTACTAAGGAGCTTTAGTGCCGATGTGTAGAGACTATAGTAATATTTTAAGAGCATGAAAAATACGTTTAATATCAATTAAGCGTTACTCTGTCTATCTCTCGGCTCGTAACCATTTTAGAAAAGGTCTAGGTTAAATAAATATTTTTATCGTTCGTGAGTTTGGCTCATGATAGTCATGATCATGATGTAGGTTATAAAATTTCTGTCTTTATAGAAGCTAAATCGACTGCGGATTGTATCTTGATTCGTGCGCCCCTAAGCATTATACAGCGGTAGGCACCTATGACTTTGGATAAAAACGGGCTACCACGGCCTAACGACAATAAAGAAATAAGGCAGTCCTAAGTACAGTGCTAACATTTTCTTAATAGCGATCGGCAATCTTTGTTTTTCTATGACACACGAGTGATAAATTATTTAATGTGATTAATTATTTCTCAATCGCTTAAAGGTTAACGTGAAGAGATCCCTTGAAGTATAAGTTCGCCTTATTACATCCCTGTTATATTTTTGTCTATTTTATAATAGTTTGAACAATAAAGTGTTTACATACATATACTAGGTGACACATAAGACGTAATACAAAATGTTATTTTCCGAATCTACTCATGATTACGATCAACTATTAATATGGGACCTACTTCGAAAACGTAAACACAAAATCGACGTCTCCATACAAATTGTGAAACCAACTGATTGCTTTTAGTATGGGAGATTCCATTTTTTTCTACCGATTTTGATATTAGTGCCATAGTAAAAGTTGATCGTACTCATGAGTGGATCCAGAAAATAAAATTTTGTATTACGTCTTAGGTGTCACCCTGTATACAAATACAGTATGTAAACTTACTAAAACCATTTATTTGAACCCGAGCATGTCTAGGCGATAGATAAGCTTGGGATATATAAATTATTTAAATCTTAACACTTTTTCAAATTTAAATAAAGAATGCACTGAACGCAAGTTCCATAATCTATTACGATGAAAACATTACATATGGGTCTTATAATGGGCACTGAACAACGATGTAAACATTACACATGGGATGATACTTTTAGGGGTAACCGACTTTGAAAAAGGTGAGATGTTATAATTTTTATGCAATGATAAAATTATAAATATTCGACACACACTAGCAAAAAATGTGGTAAAATACTTAACTCAACTAGCCTAGCAACTGGTTGAAAGAGATGGTTTTAGTAAGTTTACATACTGTATACTGTCAGTTGCGAGTGCAAGCGAGATAGTGATATCCAGCCGAAAGCTATGAAGCTGGGAATACTGTAAGTATGTCTTTGTACATTTCTGTTTACTGTTTATTTCAAAACGAAAAATGTTTATGTCAAAAAATAATTAATTCAAAACTGTATTTTACCACTTACGCGACTTGACGAAAACAGCTTATATAAAAAAAAAAACATTTAATGAGGCTCATATTTCGTCGGTGCTCCTGCAATACCTACCGCGTAAGTAAAAAATTCAATAAATTGCAAAATGTACCTTACTGACTTAGGTGCTAAGGTGTATTTTGCAACTTATTTAATTTTTTACTTACGCGGTATTGTAGGAGCACCGACGATTTACAGCTTTACGGCATGTACAGTCACGAGATTAAATTTGGGACCCGCCTTGGGTCCAAAGTCAATCTGACATTCTACAACAATAAGGTTGAGTTTCCTAAAAGGTAGAAATGACTTGACATCTCTAATGACATTGACGACTTCAAGCATATTTTTCTTGAAATGGGTCCCAAATTAACGCTCGTGACCGTACATAATAAACTAAACAAAAAACAAACACGTTAATTCTTGTTTACACTTTTGCGGGGTCAGGTAGCCGGTGGCTACGAAATCGCTGAAATAAGATACCCTCAGGCAAAATTCCTCCATTAAAAAGGCAGACAGGTCTTTGGTCGGTAGATGCCACAAAGGCTTACGTAGACGGAGGTGGCACTGCCGATGTATGTTTTTCATAATCTCATGTAACCTGGTAAGGTAATATTTGCCTCCAAAAAAAAGGACGTTTAATTTAGATTTCCACTACAAAAGGACCTGGAATCATGTATATTATTAATAATAGACATTTAAACAGTATTCAATAATTAATTTACAAAATTTTGTTCCGTCAAATTGACTAATTTGTTGTGAAAATCGATTCCCAACAAAGTGTCGTGACACTCGGTTTGCCACGGATGAACCGATTGAATTTACGTCAAATTGGATACGTACCTGTCACTTGGCAACCTGTGGCCTTCAAAATCTGCCAAACTTTAGGCAATAAAAGAAACAGAGTTAATAGCACCGCCCCTTTTGTTGGCCCCTCTGTAATTGCTTAGTGTCTAAAATTACTTGCATTAAAGTAACAAAGATAAATACCGTTAACTGATGACTATTCGTTAGGATAGGTTAGGATGTTGCGAACCATTATGATATATTTTGCGTTCACGAACACCAGCGTTCAGTTTAGGTGCCAGTAATTATGTTTTTCTTGTTTGATGAAATTATACTAGAGTAGTTGTGGTATCTCTACCTAAAAGAAATTTCTGACAAGTACCATGTACAAAAACAAACTTAACGCAATAGTTTTGGAATACCTATCCAACGACACACTATGGGGATAGACGAGAAAAAAAAATACATTCCCACGATACGTGTAGGGGAGGTACACTAAAATATATTTTTTCCAACATTATATTTTACCACTTTGTGTGCGTGACTAATATATACATTCATGCCAAATTACAGCTTTCTAGCTCTAAGGGTCTCTGAGCTAGGCTACGGACGGACGGACGGACGGACATGGCGAAACTATAAGGGTTCGTAGTTTGACTACGGAACCCTAAAAAATGAACCCTCTGTTTTACTCACTTTACCATTTTATAATTGGATAGCACGGAGGGATAGCTAATTTTACTGGTGAACTATTTTATCTGGGAAGTAAAAAACAGTACTTAATGATAATAATATAACTTCAGCTCTGTTGTATATCTTCTGTAATTTTAAACAAATTGTAGGCGTTTTGTCCCTAACAGACTTCTGAGAATTCTGAGTTGATAATTAGCCCAAATTAAGATTGATTTCTCGGAGCGTGCTTTTATACTCGTATTGTTATACGTACAGTCAAGGACTTTAATTGTTAAGTCACTATGGAACCCTGTCATAATGAAAGAAATTACGCTAAAATTAATGATCAACGTTATGCGACAGGGTTCCATAGTGGCTTAACAATTAAAGTCCTTGACTGTACATCATGTTGATCTAAGACGTATATCAACTTGATATTATTTTATTAAGCTTATGCTGTTCAATTTCGCTTTCTTTCCCTGACTGTATATGGGTAGTTTGCACAAAATTTACTTTTATTACGTTACTAACCTATATTACGTATTTGCTATCATTTGTCCATCGAATTATTGAACTAGAACTTTACATGCATATGAAAACATTTCAAGCTCAAGCATGAAACACACACAAACTGCATTGCACAAAAATATAAATATTACAATATTAATATTAAAATTAAATTAGCATTGTTAGGCGATGGGCTTGCAACCTGTCACTAATACGCTGGTAATTATCGTAGCCTGTTTGTGCCAAATGTGGTTATACACCGTGTTTTTTTTGATTTACGATAACTTTAAGGGAACGTTCTTTAGGTCAAATAAAGTTAATTTCCCAAAGACAGACAAATGATAACTCTTACGGTTTTAAAGATATTTAATTTTTAAATTTAATCAGTTTATCACGTTGAACTAGTATAAAAGGCTCTTAATTGATAACAACAATTTTCTTTTAATTCTTATGAGTAAAGAGTTTCCAATTGTTAGGTTTGTATACGCGTCCATGGAATTAGTAAGTACTAACGTACATCTGGAAGGTGCACTACACCGATAACGCGAGCCGAAAGAAATGTACTAAAGCTTACTGCGTCCCTTTTTAAAGGTGACCATATTTGAATGGCAATTTACGGACAAATTAATTTTAAAAGCCGGTGGGGTAGTAAACGAAACAATATTTAAGTACTTATTCAACTGTTACTCTTATTCTTACTTATTCAACTTACTCCCAAATCGATATCTGTGGATCTTTAGATCTGTGTGGTCTCCGACAACTAATCCGTTGACAAATTGAGGAACAGTAGCCGCCATCTTGAACTTTTTAGTTATTCAACTGATTGTCTCCAAAATCGATATCTGGGCATCTGTGACCACACACAGATATCGATTTTGGAGACGTCAACCGTCAACCGTCAATGAATCCATGGACAGACTGAGAAAAAGTAGCTGCCGTCTTGAACTTCTTAATAAGAGCAGGTAGAACAAAATACAAGCATTGAAAGCGGTCGCTAGTAGAATGACTAGGTCGTAAAATGACTGACTCGTAAAATGACCACATCGTTTGTAGCCTACATCTCAAAATGTCCAAGTCGCAAAAGGACTACTTTCTTTGCGTAACTAGGTAGGTTAGGTTCGTTAGGTTACTTTAAATGCCCGAAGGGCAAATTACCTAGAAATAGGAGCCTCGCCGTGCGGGGCTCCGTCGACTGTACTTAAACAATGATAAAATGAAAAAACCATTGTGTCCATTTTGCGACTCGGACATTTTAAGATATAGGCTACAAGCGATGTGGTAATTTTGCGAGTCAGTCATTTTACTATCCCGTCATTCTACTAGTGACCCCATTGAAAGCTTTCAAACAAAATCTAGTATTAAGTTGTCATTCAAGTGTCAATTTCGAATTATAGGAGACCACACGGAATACACAGATCCCCAGATCCACATACAGGTACATTTCTTTCGGCTCGCGTTATCGGTGGAATGCACCTTCCAGATGTACGTTATTACTTACTAATTCCATGGTTACGCCAACATTGACATATTATTTGACACTCACTATTAGTTAACTCTAAAGGCCCTTTTAGAATGATCAAAGATATAACATTCAATAAATTTGTTCTAAACAGAAAAAATTTTTTTTTTTTCAATATGTAAAAATCTAATCTACCAATTAGTTTCTATGGATATACCTAGTAATATGCCGAAGTTATCGTAAATAAAAAAAAAACACGGTGTAGAATTGTCAACAAGTTTTTAGAGTTGTTGGTAATTCTGTAACTCTGCCTACAACGCTCTGGGAATTAAGGCGTGACGGTATGATGATGATGATGAATATTAAACGAATGTACAAAGGCGAACATGTCCTTTTAAAAAAAATGTTGCTACTCGTATTTCTCGTAACATATCTCTCTATATGCATCAGTATTTTTTCACTATTCCGACACCTTTCTACGAGTTAAATTAATGCTCTACCTTTTAATTGACAACCGGATGTGCATCGCTCGATCCATACTAATATTATAATTGCGAAAGTGTGTCTGTCTGTCTGTCTGTCTGTTACCTCTTCACGCTTAAACAGCTGAAACGATTTAGGTGAAATTTGGTGCAAAGATAGTTTGTATCCTGGGAAAGGAAATAGGATAGTTTTTTTCCCGAAACTCATACCCTAAGGGTGAAAATTTGTATCGAGCTACGATATAAACGAGTTCCACGCGGACGGAGTCGCGGGCAGAAGCTAGTACTTAATATGCTCGCAATCAAACGTGACTACAGAGCGGCTCCAACTAAACCGGCTTGGTGCGTCCTGTTGAGGTTGTTTGTGGTGGCTCACGGCGCATACTATCAGCCCAATGGAACCCTGACCCACCATAGAACGGTGTCACAGTGACATTATAAAACAATTGGTTTGACACTTCTTATGACTTGAATCATAACGTCTCTGTGACACAGTCCTAAGGTGGGTCAAGGTTCCAATGGTCTGATAGTACAATCGAGGCACGCACACATCCAAGCCGCGCGTTATACCTTTGTTTGAAGACGAACTACTGTTTATACTCGTACTGTGTTGTCGTGTTGTTTTAACTAAAACACACAAATATCGCACCCGACAAGTGATTTACCTAATATATAGCCCGTTTGAGGCCGTAACTACGCATTTAATAAGTAACGCGCCATCTTGTTTTTCCGGGACCGAAATTCAGGCCGATCTTGTTTGTCTCAATTCATTATTTAATTTAAACACCCCATTTCCTTGTTTACGCCTACGAGATTCTAGGCGGTAAAAACATATCGTTTTTGACCTGTTATCGTATTGTCAACGTTTTGATAGTTCTTATTTACTTGTCAGTAATAGGAGCCAAGTTAAAAACAATACTAAAACAGAAGACGATATGGTTTTTACCGCCTAGTGGCGCCTAGAATAGACGACCTGGTTATTCGATTTCAGATTTAAGGATTTTACTCGTACACTTAAACTATTACCCCCTTACTTATAAACGTGGAATAAGCTTGTAATAGTTTATGCCATGCTTTGTCACATTTGCATCTGACAGAAAGTGACAAAGCATGGCACAAACTATTCCAAGCTTATTCCACGTTTATAAGTAAGGGGGTTACGGTTTAGTCTAACACTGACACTTGACAATAGACATTATACCTACTTATTTAGTGGTCCAGTGGTTAATTTTAAACTGGATTCCTCACAGTTTTCCCAAACATATTCTGAAATTTAACTAGTTCACTAGTACTCGGACGCGGTATTTTTTAGTCGGTATATGCTCTAAAATCATCACAGGTATTTCGGAAAAGTCAAACTCATTATATTCAAGAACATTGAAGCTCGAAACATTGAAAATTAATTAATTAACCCAGCGAAGTTTACAACGTTATAGGCTGCTTGACTAAAGGTTTCCGGAATTCCTTAAATGATTCCTCTTGTTTTCCACTTAAATGATTTCATTTCATTACATTCATCTTTTATTTACACAATTCCCGCCATTTTAATGCGGCTCACGCCTTCCCTCCTTCTTTAATTAATTTATACCATTATGTACCTACGGAAAGTGTGGTAAAAAATAATAACGCTTCGCTTTCCAAGAAACAACATATTCTGCTGCCCTGTCAAATTAAGCTGTCAAATTACGGAGGTAATTTAGGCCTTTGTGGCGACAATGTGCGAAGTATGCAAATAATTATCGGGTGCCAAGAAAGGTTCTTTAGAAAAGCAACGTTTAATAGACCGGTATCCTTATCATTAGTTACAATTAACGTACTCGCTAGCGAGTCGAAGCTCTGTCGCTCGCAGACCTCGCAGTATTCTTATAGAGGGCAAGGAACAGCATTCGATCAGCATTCATTCAGCATTCGACTCTCTAACGGGTACGGTAAATGTAACTCATGGTCTAGGGGTACTGGGGTATAGAGTGAGCTACGAATTTACCGTACCAATCTAATTTTCATGAAAATATACAAGTAATTTTTTAACGAAGCTATTTATTCCACAGATTTGGGCAAGTTCTCCACCCATCATGAGAGCTTGACAGCCAGAGCGGGGCAGCCCGTGACGCTATCATGCATCATCAACTCCTCGCCGCCGGCGGTTATTTCTTGGAAGAAGGAAGGACAAAATCTTCCAGAAGATGACAGGTATTCAATTCTTGAGAATTAAGCCGTAATAAAATTTTGAGACGGTCGAATATTACTGAACAGCTTTTATATTGTCATACTTCGTTTGATCCATTTCTCCTCGTAGATTGACAAAATGCTGGTAAGTATTTTACATTTACCAAAGAATCAGCTACAGTCAAGAAAAAAAAGGTTATTACACGCAAGACCTATGACTAATAATTTGTAAAGATATTAACAACGCAATTCAATACTTTAAGGTTCTTTGTATTTGACCGTACGTGAATGGTACATGTTTTTTTTATCGAAACGCATTTAACGAAAGTATCATTTCATTACGCAGTTTTCATTTCATCGAGAGTAATTTCTCGCCGCATGAGCAATTTTTTTTGGTAATCACAATTCTCACTTAACATAACCAACGCAATTACGAGTATACTAATTATTGTCTAAGATATTCTGAAAGAGATCTGTCAGGGTCGTAGCAAGTGATAAGAAGTGGTCTCTGCCTACCCCTCTGGGACTCAGGCGTGATTTAATGTATGTATATCCTGAAAACATTATGGTTTCCGCAAATAATAGCGTTCGATAAAATGAAATTCGATGAAATGATACAATCGATAAAATGACGGGTTACCGAAATGGTGTCTCATGAGTCATGACGTACTTCCCTGTTTCCGTCATCGTTTTTTTCATCTGATGATATCGGATTAAGACGACCTACGTGTTAAGCATGCCTCGGCCAACCATTCTTTTTGTCAGAGCCGTCATAAAATACTGAAATGTAACTTGAGAAGTAACTAATTATTTCTTCTACCACGTCGTTAAACTCTGGAAACACATTCCGTTTTCGTTTGGTTTGGCTGTCATTTATAAATAAATCACCGTTTGTATATAAATAACTTGAAGCATTTTTCTATTTGTTTCAGATATTACTTGCTGAAGAGTCAGCTGTTAATAGCAGACGTAAGGCACACTGATGCTGGCTTTTACAGGTTAGCAAAACTAGATAATTTTAGGGTTTAAATAAGAACCTAGGATATAAGGTTTGTAACACTAATGAAACTTAATTGCAAAGGACCAAGGTTAAATGTAGCTTTGCTGTACCTAAATTTATAGTAAAAATATTTCGAAATTTAATTTGCGATGGTGCAGTGTATGCAATTATTCAAAAAACTTGAGTTATTTCAGTAGGTACTCAACTTATCATCTTAAATGCTGAAGAATCTCGGTTAAAAGTGATCCAGATATGTTTTTACTTTTATATGTAGGAGAACGAGTGCATCTGTTCCTATTAATTACTTGTTCCTGACAATGATATTTACAAAGTAAACTTGACAGCCAGTTTCCACCAAAGACTTATTGGTGAAAAACTTAAGTAAATTACCTCTTGCATGTAAATAGTGCTGTCCAAAACTAGTTTGGAATTAACGTCTAATTTCAAATATAGAATGCCGAACGGTCTATCTATACAGATGGATTACAAGAGTTACTACTGCAAGCACAGAGCACAAGCTACATGCAAGACATTTACTTAAGTAATTCACCTATAGGTAGTCGTTTTTCATTATTTTTTTTGTAAGTGATAGGGTAAACGTACCAGTGAATGAACCCTTAAGGAGAATTTCGTCTTTAAATATATTTTTTAATAAAATGGAAGTTGTTACCAACAAATATAAATGTCGTTATCAATCAATCAAGTATACTAGTTTGCTTCTATAACGTTTGTTTTACAATAACATTGCTTAATTTTAAGTTATAGCTATTTTAAGCCGCAAACACCCCAAAACACCAGTGATTGAACATAGAAACACCAGCAAATGAACAAATGAAACCAGTGAATGAACAATGTTTAATTGTTGATTATATTTTATCCCTCTTTTAAATTGATTTATAAAAATGTTATTTTACTACTTAGTGTTGATTGACGTGCAACTTTCCCGCCTGAAAACGCTGTAGGTATAATAGGTTATTTTCAAATAACGATAGTTCAATAACTGGCTTTTAAATTTTATGCTTAGCCAATAAATGAACCAGTCACATTGGTGGTAGTTTATTTACTGGAAATAATAAACCAGTAAATGAACGAACATTTTAAGCATTTGAGAGTTTGTTCGAATACTGGCCACATGAAGGACAATCCACTAACAGCTATGTTTCTGAAAAAGAAACTCTAATACAACAACGAAAACTCACAATATTGTAAAATAAGTAATTCACGCGGTTCTAGTAAATGAACACAGTCGTTCATTCATTGGTTTTAGTGGTTTCTGTGATCCAGTTATAAAACATTTGGCCAAAAATGGCAATTTGAAACAAAAACACTTGATATGGCTTGTAAATAGAAAAAAATATATCCTTAAGACTTAAAATAAACACACACTACGGATCTCAGTTGTGTGGAATAAGAACAATATCACTTCAAACACAAGGTAACTTACCCGTCTGCTAACTACTGCCCCATACCAGTGTTGGGCAAAAATTAACTTGAATAAGAATAAGAATAAAACAGAAAAGTTATTCTCATTCAAATCGATTTGAATAAGAATAATTCTTGTACCTCGTTAGTTGAAATGGAATACTAGTGAATAAATCATGGTACTTTTATTTTAAATGAAGAATAAAATTTGAAATAACTATTTTGGAAATGGGATTATTCTAACTAATGTTTTATTCAACTAACATGTTATTTGGAATAAAATTAATTTTGTAGTAAGTACAATAAATATTGGTATTGGCACATTTTTTCAATGTACTTACGTGTAAGTAAGTAAGTTTTATGACGTTTTTTTTGGTACCTTCGATACGATGGTGATGAAGTGAATCCCGGAATATAACGTTCGATTTACAAGATTTAATTAAGATAGCATAGTGGGTATAAATTAGACCAGAGTAGGTACTAGAGTTTCTACCTGTACTGTACGTAAATATTACGTAAGTTGCCATTTACCTACTGTATTCTTATTCAGATACTTTTATTCAAAATAAAAAATCATGAATAAATGTAATTGACTAAGAATAAGTTATTTTTATTAAATTTTCCCACGTACAAATTATTCCCGACGAAATTATTTGAATAACTTTGTCAGGAATAAAATCGAAATGATTTTATTCTTACGAATCTTCATTCAAATAATGATTTTATTCTTGAGTGCCCAACACTGCCCCATACAACGAAAACACGTCTGCGACACGTCAACTTTAGATGTCCGCCATGGTTCAACTAAAGCAACTGAGTTGAATTTAATGTTACCATGATGTTACTAGTAAAGATGCCAATCAAAAAAAAAATACTTTGTAGGGTAGGAATTAAAAGAACCCTTGATTTACGAAAAACGGCTCATTTTGTTCATTCACTAGCACTGTTCATTCTCTGGTACGCTTACCCTAGCCGATTTAATGGTTTGACTCAAGACAGATCTCCGCCTCCGGTTTCCGACTTAACTGTCGGTTTACTCTAAGGCTTCTATGCCTGCCCTGCCTAGATATGGTTTAGCTACTTATCTGAAATTGTTCTACGTAGTCACCGCTTTTTGGTACCTGGGTTCGATGCTGTCCAGCCGCTCAGCGAGTAGCTAATGGGGGGTTTACACTATAGGGCTTCATCGGAGCGGACTGAGTCGCAAATTTATAGGACGCTAAATGAGGACAGTGTAAATCATGCGCCCGCGAAGGGTCACAAATGTAGACCCACCTTATTGGCAGTAAGTGTAGTTTGGTTAGTGTTGACTGAATGATTTGTGATGTCATTAATGTTATTCTTATAACAAGAGCCCGGCTTCCTGAATATTATTATTACGATGTGCCGTCTCGTTACGGCCACGAAAATCTCTTACATTTACACAATGGTACCCAAGTCACGGCTAAGCTTAGTTGTGTATACTGTATTACTTTGATTGGAAACGAGTTCTAATTAACAACCTTATTCTTGTCATGCAGATGTACAGCCACAAACACACACCTGAACGAATCCCGCGACAACCACGGCGTCACTCTGAAGGTTCAGGAGTCTTCAGAGCCTCTGGAACCCTCCTTCATCCCGATCTCTGAAGAGCAGCAGGTGATGGTGCCCCAGGGGGACGGCATCAGGTTGCCCTGCCCCATACAAGGATGGCCAAGACCTGAGGTATGGATGATGATTTGATAAAAAGTTACGACGCTGTACCACTATTAGAAATAATTTACAAGTGTCGATTGTTTTATCTCACGGAAGACTGCGAAGCTATCGTTGTTAAGTGACCCCGCGGCCGTAGTGTGGGTGTTTATATAGAATTACAACTACGAGGGCTGCTACTTAGGTAACCGGAATCCAGGATTCCAACATTTTTAAACGCTATATCTGACCTCCATGGTAAAATTTGAACTTTTTTTAATACTGGCCGCTATATATATTTTTTCTTATGTACGCTAGTCTTTTGTTTTTGGCGGGTTTAAATTTTAATCTCGCTGCAAGAATGGAACTCACTCGTGAAAATATTCGTGCTATGATTTATTACGATTTTCGGCGTGGTTTAACGCAACAACAGTGCATAGATCAACTAACTTCGACTTTTGGTGATGAAGCTCCATCCAAAACTACTGTGTATCACTGGTTTAGTGAGTTCAATCGTGGACGTAGTATGCTCAGGGACGAAGTTAAGGATGGTCGCCCGAAATCGGTCGTTGTACCACAAAATATTGAAGCTGTGCGAAAACTTATAATGCATGACCGTCATGTTACGTATCGCGAGATAGAGGCGACTATAGGCATATGTATGACGAGCATTAATAAGATATTACATGAACACTTAGCTGTGAAAAAAAATTGTTCGCGTTGGATCCCGCACAACTTAACTAAGGATCAAAAAGAGGCTCGCGTCGAATGGTGCAAGGAAATGTTGAAAAAATATAACCGTGGTGACTCAAAAGCTGTTTATAATATCTACACAGGTGACGAATCCTGGATCTATGCGTATGATCCCGAAACTAAACAACAATCAACGGTGTGGGTGTTTCAAAATGAGCCGAACCCTACGAAAGTAACTCGTGCAAAAAGCACCTTGAAGCAAATGGTGGCCTGCTTTTTTGGTATTAATGGCCATGTGGCTACAGTGCCCCTAGAGAATCGTAAAACGGTTAATTCGGAGTGGTACACGACCATTTGTTTGCCGGAAGTATTTGAAAAAATACGGAAAAACAACCAGCGACGGAGAATCATTCTGCACCATGATAACGCCAGCTGTCATACATCACGTGAAACGACTCGATTTTTGGAAGGTCAAAATATAGAATTAACGGGTCATCCACCTTACAGCCCTGATTTGGCACCCAATGATTTCTATTTATTTCCAAATGTAAAGAATAAATTACGTGGTCAACGATTTTCGACCCGTGAAGATGCCGTCGACGCGTTCAGATAGCACGTTTTGGAGATACCTCAGTCAGAGTGGAAAAAGTGCTTTATAAATTGGTTTCAACGTATGCAAAAGTGCATCGATTATCACGGAGAATACTTCGAAAAACAATAAAACCATATTTAGCCATGTACGTTTGTTTATTTTTTCTATTCCGGTTACATAAGTAGCAGCCCTCGTACAATATAAGTATGGCAAACCCGCTTCGTGAGATGAAACAACTGTATTATGTAAGGGCGTTATTGCGACTAACGTTATTTTCTTGGATTCGAATAGAATGCATGCAAAATTGAAAAATATTTAAATTAAGAAAACCTCAAACTCAATGAATTCTAAAGAGAATAAAGAGGATAATAAGAGGCAGTATTACATTAAGCTACTTGTACTATCGTTAATACCACTCGTTCAACATTTACAAGCCAACTAATGGTACCTATTGTCCATATCCGCGACTTGCTTACACCATAACCTTAATTTTATAGCTAATATGGGAACTGGAGACCCCAGCTGGCAATGTCACCCTGGAGTATGAATTCGATGAGGTCCTGGTCAGGCCAGCCATGCAACAGAACAAAGGTGGAGTCTACACGTGCAGGGTAAAGGACCGAAGCGATTTGAAGAAGGTATGAATTTTCTCCGTCCATTTATTCTGTGACCCTAGTACTTGTAAAGGCGGAAAAAACAAATTGTCTCTCAAAGCAATTTCAATTAATATATTGTACAAAGTGGAAATAAGGGCTGAAATGAATATAGGTATAAAATATCCTTCTGTATCTCTCAGTAGAGCCGCTATTTCTCCAAAAAATATTTATATAAGTATTTTAGGGTTCCGTAGTCAACAAGGAACCCTTATAGTTTCGCTATGTCCGTCTGTCCTTAGTTCAACTTAGAAACTATTGGTACCACAAAGCCGTAATTTAGCATAGGTACATTAAAAAACACCAACAATATTGTAAAACCAAATCTTGAAAAAAAAACCCATAGAAGTAAAGCAAAAATATCTGTGTCAATGCAAAACTAGTACTATTTGTGTTCCTCATTTTATCAAAATTCTTCCAGTCGCGTCAGCATACAGGAATAAAAAGCGTACAAACTCAAACACACAGGCATACATACACTTACATATTTTAGGTGTGATTATAGGAAAAGCTACCCACAATGCACGAAATTATGCATATCTATTGCACATCATTAGGTTGAAAGTGGAGTTCCTCGACAAACAATGTTATCGGGATAACATCAACGTACATTGCATCAATTTTTAAAACGACCTTCGGGTTTATATTTCTCTCTCAGTCGCTCTCATACGCTTTTATACATGAACCCGAAAGTCAAATTAACGTCATTGCATTGTACTTTTGTTTTTGGAATTAATTCATTTCCGAATGTTGGTTTTATTTGGACCTAACGTACTGCATAAAGGCGCCTGGTAATTTCCGTTTTACCAATTGACTACGGAACCCTTAAGACAACGAATGCGAGATACCTTTTCTCACGCTATTTGATTCGTTTGAGATTTGTCCTAATTTATCCCATGAATAAATTCGTCTTCGGCCATGTCTTGAAATAATTGTTTTGTTTTTACCTTATTTAAGAAATAAGTAAAACATGTTTATTATAACGACACGAGTATAAAAAAAAAATTGTCCTGCCCAAACATTTTTGAGCAATTTCCGATTCCTGTACTGTGTTCTGGTTTCTATGAAGTACATTTTTGTAGGGCATTTTCCGGGCAAAACTTACTAAATTTATATTTGTTCCTATTAAAGAACATTGGGCAGGACGAGGTTATGCGATGTATTTTATTCAACCCGTTACTCTTATAAATTTCCCTTAAAATAAATCTAGAGAACTATTACACCAAAAAAAAAGGGAAAATGAAAATACAGATTTATGTCAAACTTTGGATTTCCTGGTATCGTTGGTTGTACAAAGGTTTCTGTGAAATAATAATTATTTACTCCTACACGCGTTGCCGGGGCGTTTCTCAATTCGGTTAATAACAGAAATGTATTATTTTACCATATTTCCGCTAGGTACTTGTTTTTTCGACATAACAAAGACGGACTGTGACTCGTTTCATAGCTATTCATTAGTATTAATTAAAAATGACCGGAACTATTTTTATACCTACAGGATACTTTGTCCACAATTCATACTCTATAAATTAATTCCGAGGCAAACATATTTGTTCTTAATTGATAGATTCTTGTCTAAGTACAATCGTAACTATAAATAGGAATTTTCTCGATCAATTAAGGGCTCCCTTCTTGAGGCTTCCCGAGTGACGATACGGATCAAATTTCCTTCATCCCGCAGCCTCGGAAATTGCTTTGTTGCGAAACATGCGAACCCTACACGTCAATTTGATTAAATCGAGCATTTGGTGATAAATGATAAATTATTACTGATTGATGCTAGAGAACGTCACGGACGCAGAATTTAGCAGAAACAGCACGATCCAGCGGAAGTGAGAGTGACTGAGATATGTATGGAGATGGACAGATAGAGCAGACATTACCTATGTGTTGGAGTGGATATTCCGTCAAGATAAATGTAGTCGAGGATGTTGGTACTGCTGCATGGTGGACTAGTGATCGAAAAAACAAAGCAGGTAATAGATGAATGTGGACTGACAATTAGAGAGGCTTATGTTTAGTGGGTCCCAGAGTGTCGATTGATTGAATAAGTGGCGCCTGCTTCTTTTAGCATATTTAGAGACTTAAATACAGCTAGTCGCCCTTTGTAGCATGGCTCGTGACCGGAATAGTATAAGGTCGGGGTCAATAGAAATGGGAAAAGATGTAAACAAAACCAAACGGATATATTTACCATTATCAAACCATCATTACGTACTTCTAGACAACGCGTGAGGTATTTATGATGTACTCGCTTGATTGTTACTTTTACTTTCTGTTTAAGATAAAATACCTATTAACTGTAGATTTTTTAGTATCAAAACTGGTCTGCAGAATATGTGTCAAACAGTACTGATTTGTTTACATCTTTTGACATTTCTATTGACCCCGACTTTAGTCGGCAACACTTTTCCGACCAAATTTTCTTTTCAACCAAATTCTATCAACAGTATTGTAATTGTATCATTAAATTTATTACTAAATATTTTTTAATAAACCAAATATACCTACATTTCACAAAATAACTAAGTATTAATAACAGACGCTTTACCAAGTTACTCGTGCGCGACGTGAATAACAAAATCGATGGAATAATTCTATTATTTTAGGACCCTGCCTGTTTAGTTTGGGTTAATTAAGAAACACTTAGGTTACGGCTGAAAAACAAACCGTTCTTTGAGAAATTATTACCTTATGTACTAATAGATTGGAAGAGAACATGAACTTGTAGTTAGAGCGACTATATTTATTATTCTGCACGCGTTTTGAAATACAACATTCGTACGAAAAGCTTTTTAAGCGTTCCTTACGATTTTATCTTACGTGCCGTCGGTAAATTTGAAATTTTGTTGAAAGTTGGTCGCATTTTCCCGTAAACGCCGAAAACTGTCCCGACCGTTGCATAACATGACATGTCTTTGGTAAAAATGAGGCTTAAAATATACCATTTGTTTATTTGTTTGCATTTTGCATGTGATTTTGTCCTCGAGCACAACTCTAAAAGCGTTAGAATCTTGTGTTATCCTCGAATCTTGTATTGTCTTGTAAAAGATAGAAGAGTACCTACCTAAGTAATTAAGCGTTTTAGTATGTAAAGCCTGATCTAGTTAGCCAAGGAAACTAAATACTAACTCAAGGAACTTAACGTTCAATATTTGTATCAATTACAAAAAAAAAACCTTTAGATATTAAGTAAATAACACGCCACTTAATATCACATTGACCTTTGAACCCCTTGAAAAGGGTAATCTCACTGTATTATCCTACCATTTCTCATGTGGGCGACAAACTTAAACGTCAGATGTACGAGGGCAAAAAAAAATGCGGATAATGCCTCAAAAGTTACTCAAATTATTAGACGTTATTTTGGCGTAGATATTATTTTAATCGCGAAATAGCTTCTTACGGACCGTTTTGTCTTCTGTTATTACAAGGCTTGAGTAAACACTCCGCGTTTGTACTAAAATTCACGGCAAATTCTCTTTTGGGAGGTTCTCCACTGGCGGACAAACCGTTTTTCTCAACCCTTTAAGTGTATCTTCATCGTCTCTCTCCATGGTATATCCACTCAACACCGAAAACGAGTAAAAAAACCAGCCAAGCGCGATTCGAACTCGCACGTTCACTGGTTTCGTGCCATCTTGGTTTAAGGTTTAATTAAATTCAACTGTCTACCTGTTACGGTTCATGAGATACAGCCCGCTGACAGAAAAACAGACTGATGGACATCAGAGGCAGTAATAGGGTCCCGTTGGCACCCTTTGGGTACGGAACTCTCAAAACATGATATATCAATTTATAGCGTGCTGTTCCACACGTAACATTGGTCGCAACGTGCTTAGCACCTTTTACCTGAGGCTGACGACCTGAAAGAGCTACAGGTTGACACAGACATAACAGCTCGGCCCTGGATCAGCTCTTTTTTAAAAGTTAAAGTAGAAACAATTGTGGGCGCGGGCCTCGCATCGTCCACTAAAAAATGTACCTACCTATCGTACTGATAAAGATCAAAGCTCACTTTTCAATGTCTCTTTTTGCGCCGATTCGGTGCCGAGCCAAGCGGTTATGTCTACACTAACCTTAAAACACGTCCACGAGTGTGGACCGAGCCTAAATTGGAGTACGCTTTGATTTAGCATAATTTACTGCCAGGATGTCGCACGGGTAAACCCGATACGCAATTGTTCTAGGAAATTATTGGGTTGAACGGTATTCCGAATGTTAGAGCCATTTTGATATTTATAAATTGTGGGGTAGATATTTTTCTTTGATCACGTTCAATGTTATCATAATACCTATATAGCATTTTTCTATATCATTGAAAACTGTGTATTACGGAAAATTCTACTAGACATGATCTTTTTTCTGAAATGGTCTTTTTGAGAAATTTGACACTGAATTTTGTCAGCGTTACATAAAATCTGATTATTTATTTTTGAACATCAAAGAAACCTAGGATGAAAGCAATAAGCGTTTTAATTAAAGTTTTATTATATTTTCATTCATTTAATAAAAGCTATGCTATCAAAAAATTACGATCATCCTGGATAATAAACATCACGCCTATTCCCCGGAGCGATTTATATTATGATCATTTATAAAATAAAACGTTTTCTTTCAGTGGTAACTGTGTTCTTTTCTTCTTTGTGTGGATACTATTCTGAATTAGCGTATTAGGTACCGAAATAGTCAATATTTTTAATATGATTAGTATGATTACCTACCTACCTAAATATATTATTCAAAAAGTAATGTATTTTTTATGATACGTTTATGTCTTTCAACTTGAATGATTAGTTTTTATAGATATTATTCGTGAAATGAAGAATATATATCCGTTGCTCATTATTATACATTTACAACACATCAGTAAGTCCCGCAGATCCCGCATCGGTCTTTTGGAACACGCTGTAGAATCAAGACAAATGTGAATATGATATTTTTTCAAGGTAACAAAAATCTTAGACACTTTACCTATGCATAGGTAGGTATATCAATCGAAAGCTAAACTGAGATTGTAGTACTTATGATACTGGATAGCGACACGAAAACATAGGATAGGTATGCCTAATGCCCGCAACTTCGTGTGCGTGGAAATTATTCATTATTTTTCCATGAGAACCATCAAAGTTTCCTGAATTATAACTGAGTAGGACACTATGTGATAATACTGATAATACTGATAATCCAGGATCAACTGTTAATTTTAGCGGATCCCTTTAGCCGTTTATGCGTGAATGACAAACATCCGCAATATATAATGAAGACGTATGCATTTATAATACGTATGATATCTTGGCAACGTAATAATTAACGTAATTAATGATATGTTAGGAATATTAGCGATCTGCCCTCGCTTCGCTTCGGTTTATGTGAGTTTTTTGTAACACCCGTACAACTAGTTTTTTACTCATTAAAACCTTCCTCTTGAATCACTATCCACTGATTAAAAACGCATTAATTCATTGCGTAGTTTGAAATATCGACTTTGTTTTATACTAAATAAGTAAATAATATTAACAAGCCAAGACCCTAGTTCAATTTTACCCTAACATGTTTCTACGTTACATTCCTAGGCCAGGCCATGCAAGTTGTATCTTTCACCACTAGACCGACGAGACAGTATTTTCATTAATCAACTGTAATTTTTTTTTGCTTTAAATTTATGTAGGTACGAGTATATGTTCCACGGCGCCACTAATTAAACTTTGCTGTTACTTACCAAATAATGATCATAAATTATTTTTATTCTTGTCTCCAGACTTTCCACGTGACCGTCACCCGTCCCGCTAACATCACGCTGCTGCCGGCTTCGAAATCAGTTCTTCGCGCCAGCCACGTCAGGTTCAACTGCTCGGCTGACGGAAACCCAGCTCCTAATGTCACCTGGTACAAGGATGGAGTACCTTTAGTAATCGCTGGGAGGGTAAGTTAATATATTAGTACTTCTTCAAGTGCCTTTCCAACTAGTAAAGCTCGGCTATCAAATCCTGGAATCTGTCTGTGTCGGCCTCAGTCCTCAATCCTTGTGCACTCTCGGATGTTGCAGAGCCATTTTGGTACTCTTTACTTCGCAGACTTGGGTACTGTTCCTACGGGAAAGGGGAAGCCCGTTCTCTAGAGTATATTGGTTGGTATACCCATATAGTATAGTATCTTGAATGAGAAACAGAGAGAGAATGTTCTCCTACAAGTGGTAGAATTCTCTACTACGAGTATAGTGGTTCTCTGCGTCTTTTATGATCCTGTAATGTCCTCAGAGAGAGCGTTAAATCTCTTTTCCAAAAGTTTCGTCTGCTGTCTTCTTTTTTACTTCAATTTTGTCATGATCATAAAGTTCTACCTCTGCGTTATATGCTCTTAAAATGGTATGGGTAAAATGAGCAAAAACGTTAAATCAAATTACATTTAATGTTTTGTTTACAGATAGGGCTGCGGCCAATCGATAAAGACCGTACAGCGGATCGTCAGCTAATCATCAGCAGCGTTACATCAGATGATGCAGGTAAATCTTGAAATTGAAATATCTCTTGACCTTTAACATAATGACATCATCATCAGTATAGTAAAATATAACTTTAAGTATTCCATAAACTGTTCCACTCGCTTTGGTGCGCGATGATTTATTTATGTAACCTCTATCGATTTGGATTGCCACAAGGACTGCCACAAGAACTGGTCTTGCATCGCTTGCATTAATCGGTTTCCCGCAACGTTAGCCACGTCGTCTCCATTGCCCTTAGAGTGATCACTGAGTGAAGGTTATTAAAAGGTGATAACGATACTCGTAGCATAATGTCTCGGCTCCAGGTTATCGATTACTTAGGATAAAAGAAACCTCGGTTGAGTCAGATTTTTCAAGCTGCCTTTTTTCCAGGAGTGTACCAGTGCATCGCTAGTAACAACGTGTCAGTGGCGTCAGCGTGGGCCGCGCTGAGCGTGACCGGCACCGGGACGGCGCCGCCGGACAGGATCAGCTGTGAGCCGGTCGGCGCCCGGGAAGTCGCCGTACGGTGGAAACCGTTGGTGGAGCCAGTCATCGCTTACACCGTGCATACCACGCCGCAAGGTGCGTATCCGTTTTTCCACAACGGGTTGGCAACGTATTTGCAGTTTTGGGTTCGCTGTCAGCCTTAAGGCCCACCTACCATCACTGGGCATGTGTATTTGTTTGCCTGCTACAAGGTCTCCCAGAACTTGATGGAAATATTAAGGCAGGCATAAGGATTGGTTCCTCTAGTAAGGATAATTGAACACAATATGTACCTGCTAACTCTAAATATGCAAATTCAAATATGGGTTTCAAATTTAATTTACTATCAGATAACCAGCTTTCTGCTCGTTGGTCTTCTCCTTGCCATAAAAAAAAACATAAGGCACGTGTCAAACACCTGAATACAGTCAAATTATTTTTCAGAGATTAACGGGGTTTCTCAGCCCGGTCAGCCACATCAAAATACCCAAGAGGTAGTGACGAATCTCAAAGCTCTAACTCCATATGGATTCCAGGTATGACTTTATATTCATTTTGAAATTGCTTAGCAAGGATTATTTGGGACGTTTTCAACAAAATAAAGTTGTAAAATTGTAAACATTTCAAGATGGTAAATATGGTGATTCAAAGAGTGGTTTTAACGGTGTTGGTTTTGTTTTAGGTCCGCGCATACGTGCAATCCGGAAAGAATGTGGCTACCGATTTCTCGGACGTTGTAGTATGCCAAGGACAGGGAGGTAAGGCATTTCTTTTTATGACGCTTTTAAATTTAGACATAAAAGTCCTGAATGGTAAAACACAGTTATTGTATTCCTCTAATTTAACTCCAGTAGAGGAGCTACAAATTGCTGGTTGGAATGTGAGATGCATTAAGCTAGCCTTCCAACCTCTCGTATGGTTGTGGAGCCGCAAAGAGATCTTCAATGTACAGTTTTTGTCTGAATCATCATTATAATACAATCGTTATTGATATCTATGTGTTTACAGACGATTTAAAAATCATCTTTATTTATGGAAAAACCTAATTAACTCTACAGTTTAGAAAGCTGAAAAGAACTTGTTTGTATTTTAACCCTCCCGTCTGTCATCACACAAACCAGTTGGTCTTATAAAACTCTATTAACACGTTCACTGTTCCCATTCAAAACGACTCACAAGTCCAACTATGCTTTTAATATAGGGATGTGACACCATAGTGGAAGCACGGACTCCTGAAAAAAGCTTCATGACCCCACATTGGGGGCACCCGGACAGGGAACGTGTTAAGTTATGCTACATCAGATTACTTGTTTGTCCTCAGTGCCTATAAAGCTGATGAAGTTGCATTCCGGTTCTGTACTGGTGACGTGGCGCGAGTTTTCTCGAGAAACGCCAGGCGTGCTGGAGTGGCTGCTTCAATGGCGTCTCAAGAATGAAGAGCAGGAGCACAACGTAACCTTGAAGGCTGGCATCACTAATTACACTCTGCCTAGTAAGTATCAAGACAGATCTTCGGTTTGTTTTGAATTAAAAAAAGATGAGTCTTGTAATATTGTACCTGTGATACTTGGTTTCATATCCCGTTTCCGTCTCTCGATTTGATTTGGATTATCTTGCGGGCGCAGTTCACATGCCGGGACGCGTAATACTAAGTTTCATTACTCAATGTCACTTATTTATACTTATACAATTAGGGAACCATCGTGGGAGCTGACGTATTTAACACCATATTGCGACAAGTGTACCTATATCGTGGTACATACGAATCAATTACCTTAGCTGAATCCTAATCAACTATTTTTTACCACACAAAAGCCATAATTCTAATAAATATTGACCGACCTGTTCATCTTTTCCAGTCTCCGAAGGCGACTCGATGCAAATCCGAGTCCTGGGTACCCTCTCGCAGCCTTGGCTGCCTCAAAACCTGACTAGTGTGCCGTGGTACTCTGCAGACCTGAGCGGGTGAGGTTCTGATCTCCAACAGTGTGTGGCTAAATTGGTAGAGAGTGTTTTAAGACTGCGCTGAGCGTACGCCGCCGGATGTACAGTGGCGCCCTCATTACTATAATTATTGTGTTTTCTGGTAAAATAAAGTATTTTCTTGAAATTGGTCGGTAGGTTTTTGTACTACAAATGAAAACACAACTTATAGGGTATATCACATAGTTTAATAACAATTCACCTTCGAGTTATCAACTTAACGGAACAAAGTGGCCACCTTTTCCCGTTAAGCTGACTACTCAAAGGGTAATTGTTATTAAAGTTTGTTACGTATCCCATAAATTGTGTTTTTACTTGCGCTACAAAAACGTATCGTCTGATTGCAAGGAAATTCTTTAGTTAATTAGAAAACACAATAATAGTAATGAGGGTGCCACTGGACACTCGAAGTTTGCTCGGTGCAGTCTTAAGGCATTGTGGTTTTTCTTTTACACGGCGTGGAAAAAGCTTTAAGTTTTTCTAACGACTCGAAATGTATGGACGCGAATGGACGTGAATGTATAAGCGGGCGACGCGATCTGTCATCAGCTTACGTCAATCTTTTCGAAAATAGCATACTTAGTTCCCGGGGGCTTGGTCAAGTACGCAACTTGACTAGGCTGCCGGGGACGTGCCCATATCCTTCTGTCTTTCAAAATATTTATCAGTTTTTTTTTTACTGAAAATTGCATTTGGATTTTGGTTCTGTATTTATTACCAACTTCAAAAAAGGAAGATGTTCTTAAATCATCGGTTATGTTTTGTGTATGTTACTCGGTTTCTCCACCACTAAGTAGTCAACTGATTTAAATGCTTATTTTTATGATTAGTAATAACGATCAGCGCAGAGACTGTTCATGATAGTTTATATCCCGGAAGATCGGACAGTTTTCGAAAAGTACAGAATCATATATATGTATATGTATATATCATTTTAGGTTACTAGCTTCCGCCCGCGACTTCGTCTACGAAGGATTCCTATTATTTAATTACTGAATATATTATTTAGTATTTCAAATCTACTCTGCCGTCAAAAAGAAAACTAAGTACACGGATGATAACCTTAAATTAGTAAGCATAGTATAATTCTTCAAAGACTTACGTCTTTTTCTGGTTGCAGGGACCCAATTGTGATGCCACGGGACCTGGAAGTGTACCAGGTGGGTCCCCGCGGGTTCACAGTGCGCTGGCAGACGGACGAGTTGGTCCCAGGGCAGTACCAGTGGCTGGTGTGCGTCACCAAATCGGATGGAAGCGAAGAATGCGAGCAAACGTAAGCATGTCATTATTAGTGCAATTTAGAACCTGAATGATGGGATAGTGGCCTGATTAGGCACTGGACCTCTCTTCATTTAAGTTTAGGTATAGCATAGTTAGGTTTTTAAGTTCTGTGTGTAATACTAACGATAATATATGGATTCCGTGGTCTGAAATAAGTGCATTTTTTTTAAACATCGCGACGTCTATGTACCACTGTGGCAAATGTATTCTACTGTGGGATGATGAACAATAGCGAGTGCGCATAAAATGCTATAGATAAAATGAGACTTTAAAGAAAGGCCCTGCGCCTCTATTCAATTCGGTTAAACCATAACATTGTCGACGTGTTTTTTTAATTAAAAACTAGCGACTCGTCCTCGCTATGCTTCGGTTTATGTGTGGATGATATATAGCCATAGCCTATGGACTTCCTCGATAAATGGGCTATCTAACACTGAAAGATTTTTTCAAAACAAACAACTTCTTCGGCCTTATAATATTAGTATAGATATTCATTAAAAACAATACCATAATACGCCAAAGACAATTTATTTACTTCATCTTTATTGCACAAAAATATGTACAAATGGCGGGAATAATACCTAATGGAATTCTCTGCCAGCCGCAGCCGACCAAATAACTCATCAGACATAGCATAGTGGCTGCACAGAAAAAGAAGAGAGACAGGGATAAAGACAAAAAACTTAAAACATAATTATCCTGTTTATCGCTAAATCATTCTACAGTAAATATATACGTCACACATAATACGCATACATATAATAATTAAATAACACATAATCACTACATAGTATAAAACAAAGTCGCTTCCCGCTGTCTGTCCCTATGTATGCTTAGATCTTTAAAACTACGCAACGGATTTTGATGCGGTTTTTTTTAGTAGATAGAGTGATTCAAGAGGAAGGTTTTTATGTTTAATAAATTTTGTTTTATGTACGTGTGTTATAGAAAAATCAAATAAACCGAAGCGAAGCGAGGGCGGGTCGCTAGTAATCTATAAATAAGTATTTTATATACCTATAAAACAAACGTATAGACTGGAACATGATGAGATAAGCCTACTTACGAGGATGTGCATTTACAAGAATATGGTTTATGGAGTAGAATAGAGGCCTTGCGGGCCTAGTGTGGCTGCGTCCATATCGCGGGTCAACTGTGGATAAAGCATCCGTACACTTTTTGACACGTGTACTTATTTACCTGTCAGAAGGTGACGGATGCCGCATCCAAAATTTATCACGCGATAAACGCAGCCATATTAGGCCCCCTGTTCATTGTTTTGAAGTAACACCATCACTACATATATATATATATTTTTTAGTATAAAACAAAGTCGCTTCCCGCTGTCTGTCCCTATGTATGCTTAGATCTTTAAAACTACGCAACGGATTTTGATGCGGTTTTTTTTAGTAGATAGAGTGATTCAAGAGGAAGGTTTTTATGTATAATAAATTTTGTTTTATGTACGTGTGTTATAGAAAAATCAAATAAACCGAAGCGAAGCGAGGGCGGGTCGCTAGTAATCTATAAATAAGTATTTTATATACCTATAAAACAAACGTATAGACTGGAACATGATGAGATAAGCCTACTTACGAGGATGTGCATTTACAAGAATATGGTTTATGGAGTAGAATAGAGGCCTTGCGGGCCTAGTGTGGCTGCGTCCATATCGCGGGTCAACTGTGGATAAAGCATCCGTACACTTTTTGACACGTGTACTTATTTACCTGTCAGAAGGTGACGGATGCCTTATCCAAAATGTATCACGCGATAAACGCAGCCATATTAGGCCCCCTGTTCATTGTTTTGAAGTAACACCATCACTACATATATATATATTTTTTTTAGTATAAAACAAAGTCGCTTCCCGCTGTCTGTCCCTATGTATGCTTAGATCTTTAAAACTACGCAACGGATTTTGATGCGGTTTTTTTTAGTAGATAGAGTGATTCAAGAGGAAGGTTTTTATGTATAATAAATTTTGTTTTATGTACGTGTGTTATAGAAAAATCAAATAAACCGAAGCGAAGCGAGGGCGGGTCGCTAGTAATCTATAAATAAGTATTTTATATACCTATAAAACAAACGTATAGACTGGAACATGATGAGATAAGCCTACTTACGAGGATGTGCATTTACAAGAATATGGTTTATGGAGTAGAATAGAGGCCTTGCGGGCCTAGTGTGGCTGCGTCCATATCGCGGGTCAACTGTGGATAAAGCATCCGTACACTTTTTGACACGTGTACTTATTTACCTGTCAGAAGGTGACGGATGCCGTATCCAAAATTTATCACGCGATAAACGCAGCCATATTAGGCCCCCTGTTCATTGTTTTAAAGTAACACCATACGTCATATACGTGGGACACCGATTTCACTTCGTTTTGTTTTGTTACAGAAACAAAAACTCAGCGACTATAGTCAATCTCGATCCAGACAGCGATTATGAGGTCCGTGTGCAGACTCGCATCCCCGGGCGAGAGTCGGTCGAAGCCGTGCTACCAGACCCCGTCCATACGTTATCAGAAGGTAAATACACAACTAGTGATACGTTTTGTACCATCTAATTTGCCTCCTCTTTTTACCGCAGAAAACAGACAATTCGGCTTTTTAAGTGTAGGTAACGATGACTCGCTCGACTAGACTCTGTCTAGTTGTCAATCTGGGTAACAACTAGTTTTATTAAATACGCATGCCCGCTTTAGCTTGTACTTTGACAGAGGGGAAATGGTGCGAATGCCTGCCTGTTGCTCGAAGAATTTCCCGGGTTAAAAAGTATCGAATGATTTAATCGAGGTACTCGGCTGTCTAATGCTATCACACTCTCTGGCGTAGGTATGTATAGGTATGTGTGCATGAAAACACTTTATTGTACTAAAACAATTACATTACACAATTAAAAGAAGTAGTACAAAGGCAAACTTTACTTTACTTGTTAGTGTTCCGTAGCCAAAATGGAAAAAACGGAATCCTAATAGTTTCGTTGTCCGTCCCTCCGTCCGTATGGCATAGGCATTTTACTCAAAAACTACAAAAGGTACATTGATGAAATTTGGAGTAAAGGTAGAAGCTGAGTACTACTTAGTTTAGTAGGTTAGTAACAAAAATAAACATTTCTAGGGGGGCATTACATACGTGTAACAGAAGATGAAAATAACAGCATAGGTATTATCATCGTGTCGTGTGGTACATACTTCGAAAGTTCTTTTAGAAACACAATACCAAATCGCTCCGAAAGTTGCATAAATTATGTCTCCTTTACCTTTAAAACTGTATGTCCAAAAAATATGCGAAAAAATCACAAAGATAACGCTTTATAAATACTTTCAACGAATATTGTTTTCAACATGTTTGGATCGGAGAAAAACTCCGCTTCTCAACAATAGGACGTAAGTGCCATGAAGATGCGCTCTTTTTATAGTGCACTTTTTTGAGAAAGTTTTTGTGTAGGCTTCGGGACCCTATACTGAGGATGGTCAGAATTGCTTTTGCCCGGTTTTTATTTGTTATACCAGGGAGAAATGGGAAAGCGATAGACACCCGAGTCCCTGTTACTATTACTTTGTCCAGTAAATAAGAGCAAACATAACATCAACAATAAACAATCATTCTTACTCATTGGTGTACGGTGTGTCTCTTTAGTGCACATAAAAAAATGCTGATCGCAAAGATTTTATGAATTACCTGTAACATACCTACTAATATACTTTTATTGCTATAGGTTCGGACAGATTCAAAGTAACATACAAATTCGTGAACACCACTACCCTGCGGGTTTCGTGGAGCGGCCGGCCTGGCCAGTACACTGTGCAGTACAACAACGCGCCAACACAGAAACCATACGACCAGTGGACGACGGTCGTCGCTAATGGGAACACTGTACTTGTGAGTATACGTTACTTGGCTAATATTTCGTTGCTTAAAATAAATATTAAAGGGCCACAAAGCAAAATGTGTTTGTGTTGCATTTAAATTCGGAATGCTATATACTTTAAGTTTCAAATCAAACTATATCTGTTTTAGTTTTGTGGCGCTTTTGTATTTAAGCAGCGATTTGTGTGATCTTGTATGATTTCTGTGTGTTTCAATGTTTGTATGTATGTATGTATGTATGTAAACTCTTTATTGTACAAACAGAAAATAACAAATCAAAAATAAACAGAAACAAAAAAGGTAAGTATGTACAAAGGCGAACTAATCTCTCTATTTAATCTCTCTCTTTATTTCTCTATTTACGTATCTATTTACATTTACCGGAAAACGGGGTGAGTAGGGATTAACCCTTCGTCTGTGTTAAGACTCATGAGTTTGTTCCCCTCGTGTGTTGGTATAACGTCATCAGTGTCACGTGACCGAGTTTAAACGCTCTCTTGCATTTGGTTTCGACTACCTGAATATTATCTATGGAAGATTGAATTTTTTCGATTTTCTACAAGAAATTGAGAACCCTATCTTCTAACCAGGAAAGCCCATATTTAAATAAAACGATTAAATCACTTTTGTACGGACCCTGATCACACACATACGTACAGTCAGGATCCTAAACCAACTCAGACGGAGGGTTAAGGGGTGAGTAGGGACACAACCTAAAATAAGAACAAGTATTAAATGGACAATAACGTTATGCCTATTGAAAATAATTTCAGTCTTATAATTAGAAGCATATGCTTCATTTTAGGTTGTAGACATTATGAAAAACTAGGTCTGTACGTTTTCCCTCCCAAGATAATATTTATTGACCCTTTTTGGCCACTTTAAATTTTAACTGATATCTAAAAATTATGAAATAACAAACATATTTTAATATTTTAACTATTTATGAATGCTATTTTTAATTTTACAGGATTTTTGATGCTCATTTCAACCTTAATTGACCAATAAGGGTACTCTGGCCAAAAACGGTACTTCTACCCTACAAGCCTAGATCTTACTTTGGGACTAGGGCAATTGGTGTGACATAGTCCCTTTACATTTAATTAATTTATTTTATTCTTACATTTTTACTATAACACACAAGTCTGGTACTTTATAGTATAGCTGTGTTATTGTTTTCAGATCCCCGTGATGGACCCCGGCGCCGAAACATACGTGAGGGTGTTGGATCCTGAGCTGGCGGTGCAGAGCCTGGTCCTGAAGGTGCCTCCGCAGATGAGAGATCCAGGTCAGTTGTACAATATCAATCTTGTCTATGCAACCTTATTGTATAAAGTGGTAGGGTTTCCCACTATTACTTACATTTGCGGTTTTTCAACTTAGAAATAGATAACGGTAGGTTCCATGTAGATATATTGGCGCTCAAGGAATAAAATAACATGTTGCAATAGTTTAGCATTACATAGTTTGATACTTGTTAAGAGTAGTTATTTCTGTAGAGAATTTTGTTTAACCATAGCCTGAAAGGTGAAAATTTTATGGTATTTAAGACGTGTTTCAAAAGAAATGACTTTTGACTCTTCCTTTGGGAAAACTTGTATACTGACTGCCCGACAACGTCTTGCCGCGATAGATTTATATAGCACCAAGTTACCATGGCGACGATGAACCATATAATTCCACCGCTCGCTACTCACCACCGTTGCAGTTGCAGTTGTTAGGTTATAAACCGAATCTCCGACTCTCTCTCTCTTTATTTAAGAGCCAAGCTCTTTTCAGTGGAGTGAACTCTCCAATCTTCTTTCAAGTGATCTAGTTCGACACGATTTTAACCTTCTCTTTTATTTGCTGAAAGTAATTTCTCCTTAGTCTTCCCCTGCGTTTATTTCCTTCTATGATGTTTGTAAGGAAAAGGTCGTATAGTTGCAAGTGTCCTGTTATAATTAATATTCTTTTTTCTATGGTTGCCAGCAAATTCTTCCTTTCTTTTATTTAGTTCAGCAATTCAATTATCTTAACACATTTTCCGCAGAAACGAAAGACCTAACCTACGTCTTTACTAAGAACGGAATCCTGGTATCATGGGTGGGTGCAGGACCTCGAACTGTGCGGTTCGCGCAGAACATAACCCAGCACCTCGGCTCTTGGCACCTCGTCAACGTCACTGAGCCTCACGTACTGGTACGTATAACTTTTATGCTATAGGAAGCAGAGCGAGTTACCTAATGGAAAGTTCACACACCGGTTATTGACCCCCGCTACCACAGGAGTGTAATTGCAGATGCGTTTCCCACCTGAAAAGTGCATGCTCTTTTGTGAAAATTGTAATGGTCCGGAAATACCGGCACAAAGCTGTCATGCGGGGAAAAAATCGTAACAAAATAGCATAACCTTATGTTAGCCTTGGATATCACTGGAGTGATGAAAGCTTGTTTAACCAAGGATCAAGAACCGTAAGAAACGTATCAATTATTAGTATATCTGTGAATGGATGCATCCTTTTTGAACTGGGAGGGAGTGGTTAATCGGGTGTTCAAGGCCTAGTTGCAATTTGGTTCAATACGCTATTATTTTTAGTTAGTCCAGTGAGTGTGATAGCACGGAACAGTCTGCAGTAGAAGTAGGAGGGCAGTCGAAGAGATCAAATTACCTACACACGCTCTTATACTCATGGTAATAGCTTGAGGTGTAGAGTAGTAGATAATTTTTAGCTCTTTGACTGTTCACCTGCTTCTGCTGCTGCCTGTACGAATACACGATTAACTGACATTATGTGGCCTCTCAAGAATTATCCAATTTCATATCAATTACTGAAATGGAATTAGGTACCTAATTTTATTTCAACCATTAAGAAAACCGAAAATGCGACGTTTCTATGTAGTATTTTTTTTATAAATCATCCAAAAATGTTGCATAGGTACCATTTTACAATACGAGTTTCAAACGTACATTTAGAATTAAAGTCTATTTTTGGCCATGAATATAACACGGCCGAATTGAAAATTAGCTTGTGGGTCAAAATTTTACTTTTGAATGTTGTGTTGCAGCTAGCCGGGTTGGATCCGTCTTTGAACACGTATGTGATGGTGGCGACCCCTGGCTCCAGTCAACCGAGTCAGGTGCTCACCATCTACGCACCTCCGCAGGGAACGGCTCGACCTGATGTCTACCCATCACCATCCACAACCACCATCTATATAGGTACATACGCTAAGGGGTGATAGAGATAGCGATTCTATACAGAGCTATTAAACCAGTCGAAAATTCATATTTACACCACAAAGGTTTTCTGCCATTTGGGAAAAAATAGGTTTGACAAAATGTATCGTTTCCCAACCGTTTCATTTGCCAACCCGCTTTTTTCTGTGACTCTAAATATTTCAGGATTTTTATAAAAACTAACCTAACCTAACTTATGGGGCTCTACACGAAGGTACTGAAATTTACAGTTACAGAAAAAAAGCAGGTTGGCAAATGAAACGGTTGGGAAACGGTACATTTTGCCAAATGATTTTCGGCCAAAAGGCAGGATACCGTTTTTTGTTGTCCTTTTATTATACATATGTTATTGAATAAATGTTTTTCTTTCTTTCTTTTTTCTTTTCTTTCTATTGTACGGTCACGAGATTTAATTCGGTACCCACCTTAGGTCCAAAGTCAATCTGACATTCTACAACGATAAGGTTGACTTTCCTAAAAGTTACAGATGACTTGACATCTCTAATGTCATTGACGACTTCAAGCATATTTTTCTTGAAATGGGTCCCAAATTAACGCTCGTGACCGTACCAGTCAACCATTAGAGGGGCTCAGGGAGGAAATGAGTAGTGGGGGGTTGTAGATAGAGGGAAGCGGAAACTTGAAGTCAAAGGCAAATGAAAAATGTACGTCAAAATAAGCAATTCATAGTACCACAAAATAGTAAGGCACGTGTAAAAGCAATAAGGCGTAGTGACTTTGACAAAATGGAATTATAGCTCATCAAAACAGTTCCGTAAAAAAGTCCCAGGTGCTCGATTCTGGGGAGTTTAAAAAAAAATTGACTTTCACTTTGACTTCGGATTTGGGAAAAAAATTACACGTTGGTTGGGATTTTCATTCTGAACAAGAAAAAATAGTACTTCCAATACTGGATGGAATTTTTTCGTTTTGTTATCAAAATCCAATACGTTTCTTGGTAACAAAATAGACAATTCCATTCTTGTAAGCAAAGTTGTTTGGGGCTTGTCTAGTATTAAGAAGGTTTTGACTGTTATTTATACGGTAGCAAAATGATAAAAAAGGAACCCTTATGCTGAGACTTCGTTGTCTGTCAGTCCGTCTGTCTGTCTGTTTGTATGTCACAGCAGGTTTTCTAAGCAACTACGACTGTTATCAACTTGAAATTTGGCATAGTTGTACAATTTAGACGTATAGATAATTACATATATTTTATGGGAAATGAAAATGAAGTGTTCGTTATTTACAGTTTTATACTATCTTAAATACCCCCACGGTGCGTGGGTCCGACTCGCACTTGACCGGTTTTTTATACACACTGACTGACTAACATATCCAGCGAACTTATTCAAAATCAAAAGCAATTAATATACGGTGGTAATTATTCAAATCTCTCGAAGACTACTAAATTTTGAATTTATCAAGTTAACATTAAGAAACATAATCTTGAACATAATTTACTCTCCCACTAAACACGGCAGGCAGTTTTCCCAAAACACAGTCTGCCTATTCACGGATAGATCCGTCGTCAGTCTCGAACGTTTTGCATAACTCGTAAAGAAGCGTCCTCACTGAGAGCATTCGCGGTTATATTCGACGTTGAGACGAGCGTTACAAAGCTTACACACCACTCGATGTTTGCGCCGAATGCACATTACACGAGCATAAGACTATAGGTTGTATTTTTTGTGGTATGGAAAAGGCAAACAAGCACACAGGCCACTTGATGGTAAGTGGGATCTGTGACCTATAAACAATCTTAAGACTACAATCCTAAGACAACAAAGGTGTTTTTTTTTAAAATTGACATAAATGTAGATGGTAATTATGAAAATGATGGATTGTTTTGCAGCTGTGGGAGTCAGCTGCCTGTGCCTGCTTCTATTGTTGGTAGTGGCGGCGATCTGCATATGGAGGAGGCGCAAGATGGCGCAATCCCCAGTCAGGTACAAAATGATTTCATACTCTAACCATTTCTTTTTAAATATCACTATCGTGTTAGTGACTTGTTCTATGTTTTAAAAGTAAAGTTGCAGAGAATATAATCGAAACAATATAGGTCGTTCAACATTCTGAACTCGAGTCTATTGTGAGTGGCGTTTCGGCGTGTTCAGGTTTTTTTTACACCTTGTATTCTCCAATATAAATTCGCTTTTCGTCGACTGTGGTGCTCGTTTTGCATATTATTATGAATGACAGTGGCGTTTAAAAGGTTAAATATTTGACTGTCTTAAAATGTCACGAAATTTGAAAAATAATTTTTAATTCATAAAGTTTATTTCATATACTTGTTGTTAAATTGAAAAAGGGGTTATTCTTTTAGTTGGTTATACTTCGGTTGGTTTGATAGGTAAGTCTTTTAAAGGCTTTTATCGGGGAATGGGTGGTCGGGTCCCTGGTTTTAACAGGTACGATGGTGTTCAGATCAGCTCAGAATATTTTATAAGATTATTTAAAATTTGTTGTGGTTGCAGGTCCCGTCGACGAAACATGTCTCCCACCGAAGGCCACGAAGGCGAAAGTTCGGAAATGAAGGTAGGTTCTATGGTTAACGTTGCTTGTTTAACTGTGACGATTAATTGCTTAAAACCTGTTGTTGATACCGCTTATTACTTTTTAATATGGTAGGATGATAATGAAATTACTTTTTTGAAATAAAGGTTGAAGAACGCCAACTTAAAATTCCATTGTAAACCAAATTGCCAGTCTCGTTGTTTAGGTACAATTTTAACAATTAAAATATGAGAAGACAATCTGAAAGCCTTTAAACTAACAGCCCTCAGGGATTAAGAACCCTCTATTTTATTGCCAAATACACACGAATTGGCAGTCTGCCTATCTGAGGGAAAATGGTTGAAAAAACAATAATTATACTCGTAAGCAATGGGTTGCGAACAATTTGAACCCATTTTTTTTAATCTTACATTACAACGAATTACCTAAGTGTTTTAAATATTCAAACACACGCGCACCACTTAATAGGTCAAAAACAATGAAAATATTCAAAAAAAACGAATCGATCATTGATTGAAATGAACAAGAAATAAAAATAAATTATCATGCCATGAAAAATTGTTCAGCTGAGGCGTAGGTACAGGAGGTGCGAAATGTAGCTGTTAAGTAGTGGCTTTCCAATAAAAAAACGGAAAATATTTTAGCCCTTAGAGACAAAGTCATAGTTCATCTATAGATGATTTTAAAGTCACTTTAAGAGCATGAGAAGTAAAAACACTATATAAATGGATGTGTGTAAGATGTTGTGACGTCGGCAGAGCATCGGCGGACGGCTGGCCAACGGGGGCGCAGCCGGCGAGCCGCTGCTCAACGGGCACGTGCACATCACAGAGAACCCTACGGTTAGTACACAGAAGGTTATTATTAAAACTACATACATACTCGTACAGTCATCCGCATAAATAAGTGATCATTTATGTACCTTGTCACTTTAACGTCGTGTTTGAAATGTTATACAAAATTGTGAAACGATTGAAAGCGACAAGGTACAGAAATGATCACTTATTTATGCTGTTGACTGTACATACCTTCACGCCTGTCTCCCAATGGGGTAGACAGGGACGCAACGCCAGGTGCACCTGTCTAAACTTACAACTTTCGTTTCCTACGGTCACGAGCGTTAATTTGGGACCCATTTCAAGAAAAATATGCTTGAAGTCGTCAATGTCATTAGAGATGTCAAGTCATTTGTAACTTTAAGGAAACTCAACCTTATTGTTGTAGAATGTCCGACTGACTTTGGACCTACATTGGGTACCAAATTTAATCTCGTGACTGTACATTCATTAACCTCTTCATATACGTACGTCGGTTTCAGGTGCTTTTCGTTTGGCCCTTATTCGCGAATCTGATCGAGATTAGAGTGCTCGCAATCTCGCGCTAATCTCTGCACTCGTACCAGTTACATAAATAACTATTATTAAACGCCAACTTTTGTCTTTAACTTCCAAATTCAAAAAGATGCATCATATTTAATATTGGTTCCTTGGATTTTTGGCCATGTTCATGAATTCATGATTGATGAAACGTAAGTGACTGGTATTACCTAGCTAGGTATGTCGGGTAGTGGTTAAAGTATGATGTAACTAAATATATTTCGTTTGTCCGGTCGCATCTAGCGCCTGATGGTTCATGTAAATTCCTACAATCTTTGTGTTTTACATGTGCATATTTCACTATTTTCCTAAACTTTTTAAGCAAAGCTGCATCTGACCGCCCGATGCGTATCTTGCTAGCTTGTACCCAAGCAACCACTTCATTTACAACTTTATAAGATAAGCTTCTAACCTAAACCATTGTCCAACAGTCCAAAACACCAAACGGCAAGATGAGGAAGGCACGCTACGAGGCGCTGGACGTATCACGACACGAGCCCGACACGACGGTTGAAACGGTCCTGGATGCCGACGCGAGCTACAGCCTTTTCGACACGTCGCGACGACCCGATTTGGACGTATCGCGGTCGTCCCGGGACATAAGTACTAACAACTCCTTCAACAAACTCCCCGATGATAATATGAATTCTGAGATCACGAGGAGCGACTTCGCCCTTGACTCCAGCAAACTCCAGCCCACGCTGCAGCCGAACGGTTGAGGCAGCCGCCTCTCCGATCCTCGAACTACAACCGGGGAAGGCGGCCCCGACACGGCCCGACCGCGGTCTCGCTGTATCTATAATTAAGCTCGATTGAGATTTTACGGACTTTTTAGATGGAGCGTAAAGAGCGCGTGGATAGCTTGGCGTGTTTTGTTCCTAATAGACTTTATTTGTGACGTAAGGCTGATTTTTGATAACAAAATAGTACGAGTACAAAATATAATTTATGCGAGGCCGCGGGGGCGCGCGGAGCTATCCTCGCGGCAGCCGCGCGGACGTAGGTGTACATAGTAGCCCGCGATATCTGTAAATAGCGTTATTGATTAAATCGGCCTGAGATTACGAAACGAGCGTCAAGACAATAATGCGGCCGTGGCGCGAGGACCTTAGGTTAGGCGCCTCTGCTACGCGTTGAGTCGGCCTGCAGTGCCTCACGACACCCTGTTGGACTTCCTGTCAAATAATAGCCTAGTTTCACCATTAGTGCAACATAATCGTACAAAATATAGACCAAAATGAAATCCAAACACCCATATAGTACCTAAATTCACCTGTATATAACATTAAAAATATTTATCGATGTTAAAAAATATTTATAGTTATTTCTGTTTTTTTTTCATAGACAGTTCTTAGACAAAGCCTCAGAAGCTATGAGTTACCTTCATGTTTTACATTCCAGTCTTAAATATTCCTTTATGTATTACGCCTCACAACTGTATTACCTACAACAATGTACCTTTAATTGAAACGCACATTTTTTATATATACTTATTCCTGTTACAATCGTTTTTGTGAACCTTTCGTTACATGAACTAGGTTAATTCCCATAGAGGGGCACATGATGACATGCCCAGTACCAAAGCGTCGTTGTTGCATGACGACTTCTTGTGTGAGCTATCACACATTATATTATCAGTATTCGGTCGAACGATCACAGTAATCGCAAAACGTACAAGACATATGCACATACAAACACAAACAAAGCAATAAATAAATAGTATAAATAGTAAATAATGTTAAGGAAATAACTATTTTTCTTTTGTTTAGCGCTTGTAACGAAAGGTTTGTTATTTTACACTTTTACTACACAAACTTATTCAAACACGATACTTAAAACCTAAGAGAAAACAAGTAGATAGTATAAAGTAATTCGTAAAAAATTATATAATAAAAATAATTTATTACAACGAACTAACTGATATGATAGGGTGTTTAATCTTAAATTCTAGTTCACGCGTTATCTATTTCAAAGATTAACCCTCATATTCATAAACGCGCAATAGCTTAGCGTTATATGTCCTTACCTGACATTGTAATATTTGCATTTGACAGGAAGTGACAAAGCATACTTTAACTAAAATAGATTTATAATGCGTTTATGAATGAGGGGGCAGGTTTATGCACAGTTTTTAACGCTTAATTTGCAAGATTTGTACTCAGACCCAGAAATACATAAGTAAATCGTTTAAAAGTGTTTTAAATATACAAGGAACATTGTTAAATTACGTTAACATAATTATCATCTGGGAATTGCCTGGTCATTATGCGAAGTGTTTAAAATATAATTGCATCAACGATGCATTTTGTGTGGCGGCATTATGCGTTTGGCAACAAGCAAATAATTATGTTCAAGATGACATAAAATATCACAACTTTTTTTATCATTCTACACATTTCGTATCTTGCGTGATTTTAGTAACACTTGTGTAATGTAACTTGGTGTTTCCCTGGAACACTATACCGCGGCTAGCTGTTCCCGTTTCACTACCATTTAAGGAAATTGATGCCTTGTTGTTGCTAGTCGTGGTGTTAAGATCCAAATTAACTATTGCACATTATTTATAATTTTTTAACTTGGCTTTTTTGACGAAGAACACAGAAGTTCGTTGTTTATTCCATATCACAATTGTATCTACCTCATTTTCCTCGTTGTAAGATTCTTTTAGACGTTAAAAATATAATGTTGAATTAAGTTTTCTGTAATTAGCCCATCGACCGTGGTTAGACGTGCTAAAAGGCATTTACTGGTTAGGTAGTTTATTTATTATAATAGGTTTTTTTTATTGGATTCGCAAACTTATTATTTGTATTCTTTTAAGGTGTCGTTACGTAAACAAAAGACGGGGTCATAATAATAACATGGCGCCGTTTTTGACCCGTTAAGCAGCGGTGAGGGCGCACCTTTAATCTGCTATACTTCAATGTTTCATTGACTTGTTGAAATCGGCGTTTTATACCTAGTCCTTAACTACGCTAGTAAGTAATTAGTAAAGTGTGTAAGGCAATGTCTAAAACGAATGGTTTAAATACTTTACTCAATTATTACTAGTTTAACTAGACTAGGCTAGGAAAAATACTTGCGGGGTAAAGTCGGATAGGCGGAGTTTATAATGCATATTATAATGAACGCGTAAATGATTATTTGGCAATGTTAAAAACATTGTTTGCAGTTTTAATCAACCGAAAACACGAATATTATATCCCCATCGACTGTTACCCCGCAGCTACTTTTGTTTCTTGTTCTACGTAGTAATAAACAATAACGAGATTTTTACTAATCCAAAACAATTGAAAAACTAACTTGTTACGAGCTCACATAGCCGCCTATTTCGAAAATATAACTCTTTACTATTTAAATTGAATTTTAATCTTTGCATTATTCGCTTCGTTCACATGAGTTTACCTTAGAGAATTATTTATCCGACAATGTTTACTGTGCACTTTGAATGATGCTATACGTACTCCTTTCCTTTAAGTGCTGTTTTATACGTGCGAGGGAGATGCCAAAGTATATTCGTTACTAAAACGTTTATCTTTGTCTCCCTCGTGCTTGTAAACGCTTTGCAAGCGCGTGGAGACGTAAGAAACTATGATAGCATCTTACTCGTTCGGATAAGACGGAACGTGAGTTATCATAGGTACTGTTATTACTTAGTGACTGATGTTTTAATATGGCGTTCTATGTTTTATGAAGTTTCAATATTTTGTCCCAATATTGGTTTAAAACAAAGCACCTATTTATGTACAATTTCTAGTAATTGTATAAGTAAGTTTAATGCGTCTTAGAAAGCCAAAGTTGCTTAATTTAAAAACTTATATAATTTCCAATAGCTCATTGAGTACAAAGTAACAAATAAACATAAAATTTTCAACATAACTTTGCCTTTTTAAAACGTGAACGGTTTTTATGTAAATAATATTAAAAGTATAAAACTCAGTTTAAATTAAAAAGAAACGCCGACTATGTACCTGAAATTCAATTACACTTAGTTAACTAGGCTTAGGCGTAGAGTTAGGTCTTTTAAAAATCTAGAATTTTATCTTCGACGCTAGGTTTTTTAACAGGGTCTAAACTTAGATTCTGGATATGGCTTGACGGATTAAGCTGGTATTTTATTTCATGGCAGTATTTATTTTTAAATGAATTTAGTTGATGTCTTATACGAGCTTGCATAATCGACTACTAAGAGATATATCCACTTTTTCACCTTATTGCATTGTAATAAGGGGCAAAAGTGTATACCCCTTTTGGTACTCGACTGTACAAGGCACCCACGGCAAAAATAAAAATACTGCGACACGTTTTCAGTCTGGTGTTAACTAAGTAATAATAAGTGAAAAATCGTTGCATCTGTAATAGTTATGAGATAAAATGTATTCCACTAATGAGCTTAGATATTATGTATACAAAAAAAATGTCTATCCCTCCCCTCCCCGCAATGCTAGAATTATGAGGTAAAAGTTGGTTTAATGTATTTAAAACAATTTAGAAATTAATTTATCTGCCTTATTCCTCATTAGTGGAAGCTAGAGACAATACAGATTTACTCTGATAGCGATCTTAAATCTAATATGAGCTCCCTTGTTCGTTTACCTGTATATTTAAACAACCCTAATAGTTTTGAAAAATGAGCGTTAATACCCACGTAGTTTTACGTAATTTGTACCACTATAGTAATATTTTGTAAGTTTACATGTTTGTACAATTACGCAAGTTCACTCGAGGTTGTGTTTATATTTTTATTTGTGACCATTTTGTTTTTAATATTTATAAACTCTTCTCGACGTGTTAAGTTTTTATTTACCTATATAATATCTCGCAAACCAAAATAAGGTTTTTTATTACATCAATAAATACCTGAACACTGTAAGTACAACTTGGTTAGAGTTCTGTAGTTTGATAAGATATTCTTAAACTTAAATTTATTTTCCAACTAAACAAACTAAGAAAAGATACGGCTTAAACAAATAATGGTGAACTTGCAATATCTAGTACCTATAATTGTAAAAACTATTTTAATTTAATATTAGCAATTGGTATTTAGTTACAATTTGATGTATTTACCGTACTTGTAGTTCAGAATATTAAGATACTTAAACTTTTATTTTCACGAGTTTATTGTTATCTGGTATAACGTAAAAGTTACGTATCCTTCACGATTATAACATTGAAGGTAGAAAAAAACTTTTTTTAAGGAAAAATAACCATTGTAAGCATTGTTTGAAAATAAGTATGATGCAAGATGACTTTGAAAATGTAAAAAAAATCAAGGTCAAAGACTCCTTTACCCTAAAGTTCCGCATTTTGGCATTACACTAAAGAAAAATGAGAGCCCTTATCACGTGGGATGTTTTTAGTTCTTCCTGTTTTTTTCCAAATTTTCGTGACCAAGCTTAAGCTTCTTTTCAACCTGTAAAGAAAAGCTGATTATTTTACATATTGGCTTATCCGTCCTTTTGAAAGATAAATAAAACTAAGCCTGAATTTGTGCCTCTAATATTTCTGCATCTTATTTCGCATCTTTTTATAATGCAACAAATTTTTACAGGCATTTTTGTGCATAAATAATGAAATATTATTGCTAAAACGGGTATCTACAGACCATTCTTTTTATTTTTTGTTTTTCAGAATCATATTTTAAATGGTGGGTAAAACGATGAATTTCATTAGTGTCACTCACATTTTAAATTATTAAAATAATGTAGTCCTTTCACGAATAACAATTGTAACCAAACATAAGTCAGGGTAGCTGAGGCGGGTTCCCACTTCCCAACCTAGCTCATTTGAAACAAAATATTTGAGAGTTGCACTAAGTTGGTCTTAGAGAAGTTTACCCTAATGTGAGAGACATCTAACGACATCGTTTATAGCCCGCCCTAATCCAATACATTCCACTATCTGCAATAGTTTTCCATACATCCAGATTTTATTGTAAATAAAGTAATTTATTATTCTGTTAACAGTTTCATGTTGTAGCCGTCATATGTTTTAAGTACTGTAACTGGAGAGCAATTTAGTAGGAAATACTTACACGTAAGTATAATTTCGTGTACAATTAGGTGAGTATGAATTTTGAGGTTAAGTAATTGTTGTAATTTTGGGGCAAAATGGGCTCATGCGTAGTTTTTCACAGTAGTTAAAATTCTCCCGGTATGCTTACTCGTAGTTTTGTTTTCTTGAGCTATACCGGCTGATTTTCCTGTATTTGTAAACACCGCTTAGTTTCACATTTTATAAGTAAATGGAGTTTGGTTTAACACTGAACGATACCAGTATAAGTCGCAGCTGTGAAAAAAAATGTCGTGAAGGCTTGAAATAATTTCTTCGCACGTAATTAAGCACTGAATGATTGCTCCAGATCGGAGTAGCATGTACTTAGCATACAGCGTCCATTATATTATGATACTTAATTTTAAATCTGAAAATGTGTGTACGGCGTTTGAATTCCATTACATTCTTGACTATTTTTTTATTAAACGTTTCTTATACTCATGAAAACAGCATTCAAGTAAGTGTTAGAACAGCGGGCTATTTATTTATCCTGCTAGTTAAAAAAACTGTTGCTGTAAAAATCGTTGGGGTACCAAAAATAATTCAAGATAAGATAATAAACTGTTGTCTAAATAATGTAATTTTAATATACATTTTTACGAAATGCGGTGGCTTATGTATTTTCCCTGTTGACGTTCACTCATTCATTTTTACCTCGACGAAAAGCGATGTTACCCGTTTGATATTACTAAAGTTATTTATAGTCGTACATGATTCTATTAAATTTCGTTACAGATACCTTAACATTTCGTTCTTTTTTAATTAAAGTTCTAGATATAAACTTAATTTTGTTAAATACTTATCATTACGTTAAGTCAGTTTCTAGATCCACCCGTGGAACGAAATTGTTTGTAACGATGAAGATGTATTGCATTGATGTTGAATTGTGTGTTGCAATATTCACCTTTCGAATTAATGTTAGGAGTTTGTCATAATGCTTGTTGTGGGGACACTAGAATTCAAACAAAACCATATTCATATGACGTTACATCCGCTTATGTAAAATATTCTACGATTCATGCAATAGTGTTACATTTTACCCAATTGTACTCGTATACTTACCAACTTTCTTTTTGCCTGTATAAAAAATCGGATAGTATGCCTGCGTATGCTCAAGTTAACTAACAGTGTTAATATTGTTTTGTTTTCTAAAATGATTGTGTAATCGTGCAAAAGCTCAAACAATCGATAGAAAATCGTAGAATTAAGATCTGATTAAACTGATATAATGTGATACGTGATACGTGTTAGAAAATAATTGAGATTTGAAACTTCTTATTGTCCCCACAATGCAAAAAATTAGTTTTGTAAATTAAAATTATAATTAAATCTACCTCAACCAAATTACCCATTAATGTTGTTTGTAAGTGTTCTTTTGAGTCTTATTACTAATGAATTGTAGTGTTTTGCAATTGCCTCGTTTCAATGGATAATAATTAATTATTTCCTTCCCTTTTGATACGGTAATTATTGTTACCGAAGTATTGAATGGTTGACGGAGTGTTACAGCGGTATTGTCAAGATTGAAACGAAATTAAATTTTAAATAAAGTAATTTGCTTTTTATTTCAAAGTTTCCCATGATAGGTTGGTAAGTAACCGAAAACACAACGAAAAAGATTCGGCACTAATAAAATAAAGAATAAGTAAAAGGTGACTATCGTTTCCTCATAAGCTTTCCTACAGCTTACAGCTTACCAGATACAAATATTCAACTTGTCGTTGTGTCTTTGTTAGTACTCACCCATTAGGGTTAAAAGTAATTTGAAGGTCATACGAGTAAGCGGAAAAAGCTCTTACCGAGTTAACAAGTATACAACACAACTCGGGTAAACACTTAAGTTGGTTTATGCCAGGTAAATATTAAATTTACCCAAAAAATTCAATCGCGAATTTTACAAGTTCACTCGCTGGAAAAACGGCAGTCACCGCCCGTCTCTTGGTACATCATAATAAAAGTCGTCTGTAGTATATACAATAGTTTATTCAAGGTTTGTTCCTCAACTGCACTAGAAGGCTTTGGCGGCACAGACGAGATACCGCGCCTTCGTCCTTTCGGCGTAGCTTTGCCGCCAGTCGCGCCAAGCTGAAGCGGGAGCGGGAGCGGCCTTCGCGACGGCCACCTAAGAAAAAACATACTATTACTTTAGCTCAGGGCCTCTAATTTCATTTTTATCTTATCTTGATCTTGCATTGCTTTTTACGAGACGGTCTCATTTGATGTTAAGAGAATAATTAACAATATGACGATGATATGGTCGGTTTAACACAAGGTGGATTACTTACTTAGTTGAAGTATGGGTATCGTTAGCTTTGTAGGTGGGGCTTGCAAGAAAACTTTTTCTGTTTATAAAACTAGATAATCGTTCAGAATTTTATAGAATTGCTTTCTATATCTGTCATTTTGTTAGATTTGGGTCAACATATCCCTGGTTACCTTGCTAGCTGTCTAGCTAGTAAAAGAATGCACTTATCAAAAGAGGTCAATTAGAAGTCCCAAATGTGATAAACATAAAATTTTGAATCAAAAAGGTCAAAAGAGTAAACAGTTTCCAGTGTTCATTTACCTTCAGCCACTCTCTGCCAGGCCTCCTGGTCTACGTTGACCATGCCCGTGGAAGCGCTTCGGCCCAGCGTCGACTCCTGCGCACTTGACTGCGACTCAGTGACATCACTCTCACAGCTTATACGGCTCGATCTACGGATAAGTTGAAATATACCTATTAAGGCGATGTAAGGATATTTGGCTTTTAGTCCGCTTAAAATTCTGAATTTACAGACACAGAACATTCCACATAGATGTAGGTAAGTCTTTACGAGGTTTAAAGTCCTGTACAGGACCATAGAAATCCTTGAGGAAACCCTATGTGTTTAGCAGGATATGAAATTAAAAAAAGTCTGATTCAAAGGTAGTTATCTTGTCAAAAACGCAACGGTTGGGTAGATCAGATAAATACCTATCTCCAGGCCGTAGATCTCTGGCAGAACTAGTCCCTTCCCTTCTCATGGGAACGGGAGATGATAAGAACCGCTCCCTAGCCGCTCGGATCCTCGCTGCTCTCTCTGACAGCTTGCTCGCCCCGTCCATATCCATGGGACACACCTGCTCCACAGTTGAGACAGACCTGGCGAAAAGTGCTGCGTTTTCCGTCACTATTTGTGTGATACTTGGAACAATAATTTCTGACATCTGACGAAAAACCGATGTTGTTTCCACAATTGGACATGATTTGTTCTCTGGTAAATTCTTTGTAAGATCGGGCACGATAGTATCTGTGCTTGCTGAAGTACATTTAATAGTTTCTTGACTGTCCTCAATTTCTGCCTGTAAAGGAATGGTTTCTGGTATGGGTTGCTCTGGATGCAAAGCGTGTGCGCTATGTGATTTAAGTACTCCATCTAATCCCGCTGGTTGAGTGGGTGTGAGACGTTTTTCCACAAAATTTGGTTCTCTTCTTGACAGTTGGCAAGCGCTTGCCGATTTTTGAACTTCCCTCTCGAGAAATGGGTTATTCCTGAGAACAAAATTAATGAATTAAATGATTATATATTATGTAATTTTATTATATACTAGCTGCCCGCCAGCGTTTTCACCCCGCTGCAAATTTCCAACCTTCCCGTCTGATTTTTTCTTTTTTTTCTTTCATATAAACCAATAACGTACATTTTATTAATGAAAACACAAAACAAACGTAAATCACTGTCTACGATTAAATATGCCCCAATGACGTCCGTAGACTGTAAACGAACTTTGTCGACGTATAAATAGAACCAATAGGTGATGGAACCAGTAATGGACAAGGCACCAATAATGGACACTTGATTCTTATTTTACCGAAGATAAGGGTTATTCATTTGTTTTGCAACAATCAATTTAGGACCGTATGGAATTTGAATTAAGAGTGAAGTGTCCATTACTGGTGCCTGTCAGCTAAAAGTGTCCATCATTGGTGCCGTCCTAAATTCACTTCGTTACGGAAACAAGAGAAAAAAAAAACATTACTTTTGATTGGGGAAAGTGTTTTTTTTCCGATTACCATTCCAGTGTTATTCATTAATAGGTAACATTGTCGCTGAATACACATACATTATGGTAAAACAAATGTAAAATACCTAATATTTTTAATTAAAATCATAAGGAAGTCTCTGCTGTACGGGACAGGGTTATGTTTTCAAAATGACGGGCGTTTTTCCGATCGTTGGTTATTTCTATGCAGTACGCTGAGAAGTCGTTAGCCAACCTTATATTGACCCCTACAGGCATATCGGGAGGGCGTCGTCTCTCGGCAGCAGGCGACCGCCACGCAGGCGACGAAGCGCCGCTGCTGGCCGGTGAAGTATGACCTAACGAATAATAAATATTTTTTTTACTAAAAATGACTAGTAGCAAGCAGGTGGAGAGAAGAGGATACATAAATAATATGTTGACTTAAACCAAGTTGACTTTACTTAATTGTTGATTATGATTAGCTACATTTACGTACCTTCTTCATTAATCTTCATATTATATCGCTGTATCATGATACGAATTGACGGAGCAGTCTCCTTTGGTTGTGGTTTCCTTTGTGATGAAGGTGAAGTGGGTAAAGGTGGCCTCGACGTCGGTCTCTGCTCTACTACCTCTTGAAGATCACCAGAACTTTTAGACCGTGAATATAATTCTTGAACCGCTTTTTTACCTTCTGCCTTTTTCTTTGAGCTGGTGTTCCTATGACGGATTTGATCCGAGGGTCTTACTTCATTTAGGTCTTCTACGTCAACTGGTATTACTGCCCTGGGTACTGTCTCACCGCTGCGAACAACTGGAGAGAATATTTTACGCGTAGTTTTTACAATCACCTCTGGTGAGCCGTCTCGAGGTCCCGGGGCTCGTAACTTAAGAACGAAGACCTGAAAGGTAACAGCAATATACTACCGTGTCGAACTTGTAAATGGATTTTTCCAAAAGATTTTATTTTCCTATTTGAAATTACTAAAACAGACAACCTATTAATCAAAATTTCTTGATTCTGAATGTACAAGTTATGTAGCTTTATTTTTGTTGCTGTTAATTTCAAAACCTACCTAGTATTCGTTTTTAATAAATTATAAAGTTAAATGAATTCTTACATCATAGCTTACCTCTCCCTCAGAGTCTGAGCGTAAGGAAGTTGGAGGAGTCCTTGGTCTTTCTGAAGCTCGCCGCGGTCTCTTCCGTCTACGTGGTATCTCTACCGTCACTGTGTCAACATCTTGCTCTGTGTCACTTTCTGAAGGCTTTGATTGTTCCCTTTCTAACCTCGCTCGGGACTTTGGTTTCTTTTTACCGTTACTTTTGGAATCATCTCGACGTTTATCTTCTTTGGAGTTTTCTAAATCTTCTTTGCTTTTAGTTTTTTCTCTTATAACTTCAATTTGTTTCGACGTTTTTTGTTGACCTTTAAATGTTAATGGTAATTCTTCTTTTGCGGGCGCAGTTTCAAAATAATCATAATCCAGTTCAACATCCGTTTCTTTTTCTTCTTTAAATCGGCTTGAGCTTCCTCTTTCTATTTCTTCTATGGTTTTTCTTATAAACTTTGCATCTTCTTCTATGCTTGGCTGTCTGGTTATTTTTTTTCTTGTGCTCTTCTCTGAGGATTTTGTCTGGAATGTGTTAAATTTCGATGATTTAAAATAAATTATAAGTTATTTTAAATAAAACTAAGATGTATCATGTCACCTGTTCACGAGGTATCTTTGGTTTTGCACCGCCTTGTCCATTTGCTTTAACAGCGCGTGATGCTAAAATAAAAACAAATATTTCAGGCTGTACTTTCTTGGACATTTTTTTCATGTGTCCAAAATCCAAAATTCAATATTCTTTATTTTCTTTAAATACATAGTATTTTGTAAAATAGGGGATGGAGACTCCTAGTAAGCAATAATTTGCTTGTGTCAGGAGACTGAATGAATTTTGAATTTTTTTGAAGTGTAATTGGTCTATTACCGTTTTAAGTTTTAGTCATGCTCTGTATTGAAATGTTATTATTGAGATGGGTCAGACAGTCCAGAAGAGTTGTATCAAAACGCACGGTGGTGGTGTGTGGGTGTCGTTACTAATAAGGATAAGAAAGGACAATGCGCGCTGAATATATTATAGTGTGAACTACGCGCAGACCTTTTAGAGCATTCCATTAGTAAAGATAACATACCAGTAGGATTAGGTTGCAGCACGGCAGTCCCAGTGACTGCACAGCTGCTGGTTTCACACAGCAGCCGAGCTTCGGCCTGGCCGTAAGTATAAACCGGCTTCTGAGGAGTGTGTCGAGGAGTCATCGCCATAAGGGGTGCCGCTGTGCAGACCTCCTCGGCCTCTACTTCGACCAATACTGCGCCGCGTGTGTGTTCGTCATCGCAGTCGTCGGCGTACTAAAGTTATAAATCAGGTCTTAAATAGTCTTTCAAGTTTTGAGTAAAATTGGTTAGACTAGCGTAAGAGCCTATGAGAGCGGATGAAAGAGATGTACTAACCCGAAGGTCCTATTAAAACCTATAATAATTGCACTGTTTGTATGGCATCGAGAAGGCGAACCACCATACAGAGCACCTGGTGGTTAGTAGGATCTGTACCCATAGACATTTACATTCTCAAGATGACAATCTTAAGACTGCAATCCTAAAACTGCAAATATGTTGCCAATCCTGAAGACTAAGATGGAATGCCTCTATACTAATAATAACACAACAATGCGACCACAGTCGTTTTGAGGTACCACCACCACTTTAGCTAAAAACTTTTTATGATTAAGTAATGAATTTGCACTTGTATAAACTTACCAAATGATCCCTCTCGTACTCGGAGTCAAAGTCATCAGCGTCATTGACACTTAAACTGGATGCACGCATATGCCCAGAAGCCATAGATGGTGCCACGCTTCCATCAGACTGCGTTCTAGTGAGCTGCGCAGGCGGCGCCTTATTCCTCTCTCGCGCAGCCTGCAACAGCGCTGACGTGGATGCCTCAGGCGCGATGCCGCGGGACTTCTCCCACTCGTGAAGCTTGCGAGTGAAAGAACGAGAGATACCTAAGTAACGGAGAAAATGTAAAGTGATTATTAGACTTAATACTACGAGGTATCTCATTAATTTGTTTTAATCCGATTAAATACATTTAGTTTAGGTTAGGTAGGTTAGGTTTTCGGTTCTGAAATGTAAAATGAAATGTATTGAAAACATTTATTGCTACACTCACTACAGGATTTTTGACTGCAGCAAATAGAGGAAACTCAGCTGTTGCTGGTCGCAGTCTTACGGTACTGCTGTGCACTGCTAGTTTTCAGTTCACTCCCTCAATACAGGCAGTATTGATTTATCTTCTGCCTCTTGGTTTATCTTCTTTTTCATTCAATTTATATACTAGAGGACGCCCGCGACTTCGTACGCATAGAATTAATTTCCTGTTACTCTCCTTATTTTAACCCATTAGAGGAGAATAATTTTCAAAAATCACCGTTTTGTGCACCGATATCCAAGAAAGATTCCCTCCAAACATCAATTTCCTAGGCCTAGCAGTTTGGGCTGTGCGTTGATATATCAGTCAGTAACTATATATCAGTTTCTTCTTTAATATATTTAGATTTTGCGATATAATACAATAACCAGATAAGTAAAATATTAAATAAAGAAATTAAAAGATTTAATTTACCCTGAAATTTAAAAAGACCAGTCGACGTTTGAACTAGGACTTCATCAGGTCTGCCTTGTTCCTCCCATGCTGGCACTGAGTTTGTTTCTTTCATGCGTTTCCACTCATCTGAAACATTTCACCTGTTACCTGTAGCTCTATAGTGATCGTTAATTTTTAACCGGGCACCCTTACTTTTAAGTTAACAAGAGCTGTCATAACGTTGATAATACGATATCAAGTCAAAAGCCATATAATTTTACCGATTACAGAAGTTTGATTTCTTAAATTTAAATAATATTGAGTATATTCAATTTTTGACACTCAACAACAAGATTTCTTTAGGAGTCGAATTGCACCAACCACGTAACAGACCATCAGAGTGTTTAACAGTTGTAAAATGTGTATGAACTACGTAACAGTCGATTAACATTGACTAAGGTTGACGTTTGACTGTCAAGGGTGACGGTTGCAAAATTTTCTTCAATTCAATTTAAATAGTATTTTATTGTAATATTTTGTGAGTTTGCGAGGAATATGAGTGAAGCGAGTAGAGGATCTTGTGACTCAAGTGAGGAAGGAAGTGTGATATCCTCCAAGCTTGTGTGTGGCCAAAAAGTACTAGAGTCGCCTCCTTGGGATAGTGTGAGCATGGTGGGCTTGGCGGAGCCCTCCCGGCGGGAAGTAGGAGATGATGATTCTATGTCGTTCGTGCGACGGGTATCGGAAAAGCGGGCTGGTGGTCCTAGTGACGAAAGTAGTTTGTCCGAAGCAAGCTTCATTACTGTAGGGAAGAGACCCAAGCGCTTGCGAGTTGCACCAGCGGCGGCGGCAGAGTCAGGTGTGGATGGTGTGGATGGTGTTCCCGGTAGTTTTTTCGAGGTTTACGTGGTATCCAAAAAGGATTTGCCCAAACAGATTGGCTTAGCCAAGTTGCTGCAATGTAAGGGCATTAAAGGTGTTTTGAAGATTAAATACATGGGTTCCTGTAAGGTGCTTATGCAGTTTAGTTCGAAAGTTGAGGCTGAAAGACTCCTGGCTGCAGAAGAGTTCAATAACGAGGATAGACGTGCGTATTGGTCAAACACAGTATGTTGCTCATATGGGATTGTTCGAGGTGTAGAGTTGGAAGTTGAAGAAGTCGAATTTATGAAGAGTATTGAAGGATCGCAGGATATCTTGTCAGTGCGAAGGTTGAACCGTTTAGATAGTGATGGCAGATGGGCTAAATCTGAAGTAATCCGCTTATGTTTTAAGGGTGCCGTCTTGCCTCCCTTTGTATATGCATATGGATGCCAGTTCAAGGTGAGGCCTTATAATTTTCCAGTGACCCAATGCGCAAGATGCTGGAAGTTTGGTCATTTGAGTAGATTTTGTCCATCTGGCAAAACTCTTTGTCCGAAATGTGGAGGAGCTCATGCTAATTGCGAGGTAACAGAATTCAAGTGCTTGAATTGTAAGGGTGCTCACATGGCCTTAAATAAGTGTTGTCCGGCTTTTTTACGAGAAAAAGAAATTCGTGGTATCATGGCTGCTGAAGGTTGTATTTACAAAAGAGCTTTGTGGCTGTACACCCAAGGCAAGAAAGTGCAGATTGTAAAGTCCTGGAGCCAAGAGGTGCCGCATATTTCGGAGGAACTTACGCGTAGGAAGTCCTATAGAGACGTTGTTTTGTCCAAGCCGGTGGAAGATCAAGCATCTACTAGTGTCATCGACCAGCCTATAGTTCAGAGACCAAATTTAAATAAATCAGAGCGGGGGTCGCCTCGAGAGCCTCGAAGGAGAAAAAGGGCTACAAGGGGCTCTAATTTGCAAGTGTTGGAGATTCCGGTTGACGCGCGACCTGTGAACATTGTTAATCAGGAGCCAGGTCGGAGTAGGGACAAGAAAAAGAGATGTATCGATTTTGAGAAGGTGAAGGATATTTTGCTCTCCAGTGACAGCTGGGGCGAGAATTTGGTGTTAATTTTTAGAGTTATTGTTCAGGACTGTTTGGAAGTGTGTAAGGAGTTCTTTAAGGAGACTGATTTAATTAAGTTTTTTTTCAATAATCTAAATGGCCAGGTCTAATGTCAAATTTAGTTTGAATATAGCACAGTGGAATTCGCAAAGTATAAGACCTAAGCTAGTCGAGTTTGATCTATTCTTGAATAGAGAAAAGATTCATATTGCATTAGTCAGTGAGACATGGTTAGACTGTAATTCGGCTTTTAGAATAAGTTCTTATAATGTATTTAGAAGAGATAGATCGGACTCGTATGGTGGTGTGGCAGTTTTTATACATAATTCTATAAAAGCTCAGGTATTACACGTTCCAGTTAATAATGTTGGTATTGAAATCGTTTGTGTTAAAATTTTAAATTGTGCCTCTTTATATTTTGTTGTATCTTTGTATTGTCCTTCTACAGTGCGGACGACGCAGGGTGATTGGGACTCTATATTTTCGTCGTTTTCGAGTAAGACCTTGGTGGCAGGGGATTTTAACGCTCATCACACTAATTGGTCTTGTAAACGTGACTCAAGAGGAAGTCAGTTGTTTGATTCTGCTCTCGAGCATGGTTTCGTGTCCCTTAACAACGGTAAGGCGACAAGAGTTAAATTGGTGAATGGATCGCTTCAAGAAAGCTCACCTGACGTCGCTTTTGGTTCTTCGGATATAGCTGTAGATTGCGCGTGGGATGTTACCAATGAACATTTGGGCAGCGATCATCTCATTATAAAATTAGGTTTTAGTTATTGGAACAGTCGACAATTTGTGCAAAAATTAAATTTTAAGAATGCTGACTGCCCAAGTTACCGTGAAACTTTAAAAGAGTATTTTTCCACCGACTCAATTTCTCTTCCAAACGATGTTGAGGTAATGTATAATTTTTTTGAGTCTAGTATCAAAAGAGCTTTAGCCTCGCATGTTCCAGTAATTAGAATTTGTGCTGACCCTGCGCGCAACTTCAAGCCTAAGCGTTATTGGAGCCAATTGTTGTCAAGGGTTGTTGCACAAAGGCGACTTGCATTGAGTAAATTTAGGCGGAATCCGATTCCCGATAATTTAAGGTTTTTGCAGCAAAAGGTTGCAGAGGCACAGCGTGTTATTCGTAACGCCAGATTTCAGAACTGGCAGGAGTTTTGTCAAAGTATTGATGAGACTACCTCCGCTTCTGATATGTGGCATCGAATGAGGTGGATGAAAGGTTATAGTCGTTCTAAAGTAGTTGCATCTAAAGAGAGAAAGGTTGATCTATTGTGTTCTCTTGCACCCGATTTTGTGCGACCAGAGACACCAACGTTTCTTTCAGTTAATTCACTTCTTGAGGTGGATTTTTCTATGGGAGAGTTAAGTGCTTGTTTAAAGAAGAAAAATTCTGCGCCGGGTGTTGATGGATTACCGTATGCAGTTATATATAATTTACCGTTTATCGCTAAGTCGTTTTTGCTCAAGCTGTACAATTTAATCTTCGCTTCCGGCGTTGTCCCTACGCAGTGGCGTAATATCCAGGTTGTACCCATCCCTAAATCAAGTCAGTTGGAGGATCATTTATCGAAGTTAAGACCTATTTCCTTAATGTCTTGTGTGTGTAAATTATTTCACATAATGATGGCGAGACGCTTGGAATGGTTTGTAGAGAAAAATGAGGTTTTATCTCGGAACACAGTAGGTTTTAGGAGAGGTCAGTCGTGTGCAGATTGTTTGGCTCGCCTAGTGTCTTACATTCAAGTGGGGTTCTCTAAAGATATGTCAACTTTGGCATGTTTCTTGGATATTGAAGGTGCATACAATAATGTGTCTGTCGAAGTAGTCGTTCGTAATTTAGACAGTTTAGGAGTTGGGTCTAATTTCTGTAATTATTTATGGGCTTTCTTGAGCGAGAGACATCTCATTCTTCGAGATGATGATATTGGTTTTTCTATGGAGCGTTGGGCTGATAAAGGTTTGGCTCAAGGGGATCCACTGTCTCCCCTTTTATTTAATATTGCTACTTATCGGATTTGTCAAAAGATAGAGAAGGTATTTATTTCTCAATATGCGGATGATTTTGTTTTATATGTTAGGTGTAGGAATTTACAAGATAGTGTTTATATAATGCAAGACTCTTTGGATATAATGGTAAATATTTTGGACACGTTAGGGTTAGATGTTTCGGCTAGTAAATCAAAATTTTGCATATTTAGTAAAGGTCGTAAAATTCACCATGTTGATCTCGATATACGTGGTAATCAGTTGTGTTCTGATCTTACTATGAAGTACTTAGGAGTGTGGCTAGATAGATCGTTGCGTTGGGGAAAACATATTGGATATGTTGTGGAAAAAACTCAAAAATTTCTTAATATTTTAAAAACTTTGGCTGGAGCTTCTTGGGGAGTTCATCCTAGACACCTGCGTAGATTATATATGTCACTGATTCGTAGTAGGATGGATTATCGTCGGTGAAACTGCAAAACCGCGTAAGTAACATTTTAAATGAGGAGCAAAATGCACCTTTTTTCTAAGAACTTAAGGTTTATTTTGCTCTATAATAAATTTGTTGGTTAGGCGGTTTTGCAGTGTCACCGACGTTATGCATGTTTTTTATACGACAATAGTGCCAAAACGCATTTATATAAGCTTGAGAAAGTTCAAAATCAGGCGTTGAGGGTCGTTGGAGGGTTTATTAGATCATCACCTATTCATGTTATGGAAAGTGAGCTTTGTATAGTTCCTTTACATATCAGAAGGCAGTTTTTGGCTTCAAAATTTTGTTTAAAAACGTTAACTTATTCGAATAGTCCGACTATTGATGTGGTTCGTGAGTTGGAGTTCTTAAGCCACAGTGGTTATTGGAGCGGGAAAAAGAAACCTTTGCTGGCTGAGGTTTTAGAGGAGGTCTCAGATGAACATATTCATGCGTCATATCCTTTACAGATGTTTCAATTAGATGTGTGGGTGTCTAAATTTGAGTTGGACAATGTGTTATTTTGCAATCTTGAGTGCGTTGTAGGTGCGAAGCGTTCCTACAATCCTTATTCTCTTCGTGCTGAAGTTATCTTAGAGCTGGAAAGGAAATACCATGGTTTTTATAAACTTTTTATCGATGGTTCAAAGTGTGGTGACAAGATAGGAGCAGCTTTTTTTGATCCATTTAATGGTAAAAAGGCACAGTTTAGGATTTCTTCTGGTGTATCTGTTATGTCCGCGGAGCTTTGTGCAATCTCTGAGGCTTTGTTATATGTGGAAATGTTGAGTTATAGTAATATTGTGATACTTACTGATAGCAAAAGCGCCATTCAACATATAGCTCGATGTGCTTCGGGCGAAAGGTGTTTTTCATTGGCTTACAAAATTTTAGAGCGTATTTGTGTTATACAGGGATCTGGAAGATGCCTGAGATTGCAGTGGATTCCGTCACATATCGGCTTGGCAGGAAACGAGGAGGCTGACCGCCTGGCCGCAACGGCCGCTTTTGATGGTGCTGAGACTGTGATTGCTCCTGATTTCTCAGAGGTAGTCACTCGGTACAAAAGCAAGTCTTATGGTCGCTGGAAAGAATACTTTGATGAACGGTCTCGTGACAAAGGTATTTGGTATAGGACTATTCAGTGTCAGCCTCCTCGGGTGCCTTGGTTCGACTGTACTCGGCTACGCAGAGCAGAGGTTGTCAGCGCGCATAGGCTTCGGTCCGGACATGTTCCTTTAAATCAGTTTGCACATCTCATGAGGAAAGTGGAGTCGCCCAACTGCGAAGAGTGTGGGTCAGTAGAGGATGTGCAACATTTTTTAATGGAATGTGTTCGGACTCGTGCAAAGAGGGAACAGTTGTTTATACACTTTGGTATTAATTGTTCAAATGTTGGCATCTTCCAATCCATATTGGCAGAGCCTTTGTCAGAGGTGGCTAAATTTGTTTATGGTTTTTTTTCTAAATGAGCCTTTCCAAATTTGGTAGCCTTTTTTTTATCAACCTTTTTTTATGTGTTATTTTGGTTAGTGTTGTAGTATTTAGGCCAGCTGGAGCTGACATGTTCAAGGTTGAACAAAGCTTCTAAATAAATAAAGAGAAAAAAAAAAAAAAAAAAAAACATTGACTAACTGTTAACATGTAACATCTTTGTTGAAATTAGTACAGTGGACAAAAATAGATATATCCACTTTTTCACCTTATTGCATTGTAATAGATCCAAAAGTGGATACATATTTTTGTACTCGACTGTGCTTAGTATTGGATTCACACACTTATCACAATCTGACAATCTCATACAAATCGACCTAGTCCCAAACTAAGCTCTAGGCTTGTACACACAACAACACACCTAACTAACCATTAAAGACGGAGCAGAGAGAAAAAGAAAGAGATGTATATATGTGTATTATGTCAACAACATTCGATTCTAGTGCGACTCTCTTTCACGCAATATTTCAGATTTCTGAAGTGTATAGCTAGATGTGTTGCTGTGTGTACTATGGGTAGGTACGTTCACGAGCGTTAATTTGGGACCCATTTCAAGAAAAATATGCTTGAAGTCGTCCAATGTCATTATTAGAGATGACCAGTCAGTTGTAACTTTTAGGAAACTCAGCCTTATTGTTATAGAATGTCAAGAATGTCAGATTGACTTTGGAACTAAGGTGGGTACGAAATTAAATCTCGTGACTTTACTAGACAACGATAAACTTACTTATATAAAGAAATACATACACAAATGCATAGAAAACCTCCAAGAGATAGGAACAAATACTCGCGCGCATCACACAAAATGCCTGTGCCTTTCCCCCCCTGCTTTAGTACCCAGGACCTCTAGCTTCGTATATAGGCAAGGTAACTACCAACTAAACTAACGTGCCGTATTTTCGTGTTAATTATAATAATATCTTATTAAATTTATTAGAAAATTGGCAAAGGTATAAGTACCTTTGTAAAAATCCCTCATTAAACAAATTAAAACTAGTTTTTACCCCACTTCTTGAGAAAATCTTCGCTTAGGTCTTGCCTTGCTGGTACAAATGGTGGTTGTTTCACCCCCTTCCGCCTTTGCCATTCTGTAAGCTTTTTTCTAAAATCTGCAGAGAGCTGTTCTTCAGTTGCTACTGGTCGTGATGTGGCAGCTGCAAACGTTCAGATTGTGGTTACTTTATTTAAATAAACTTAATTAACAATAATAATGAGGCCGCACGTATGATGATTTAACAATGTATCTAAGAAATGTGCATGCTTGTTGTTAAAATATTGGGTAAATGGTAGCAGAACATAGTGCCGTTTTTACAAACGTATCGTGAAGTATTAAGCGCGTGTCACCAGGAGATTAGTCCTCTTTGATTAAGTTATTTAATTGATTGATTACAGGAAGTAAAAAAAAAAGTGAGGTTTTCACATTAGGTAGGTTATGTATGATGTATACTTAGCACAATAGAACCCTGACCCACCATAGAACTGATTTACAGTGACACTTATGACTTATGACAGTTCTTACGACTTGAGGCGTAACGTCACTGTGACACAGTTCTATGGTGGTTCAGGATTAAATTGGGAAAAAACTCATAGTATGAATGACTTGGGGTCGTATTAATTTATTTTATTTATTTAATGAACTATGAAGATCTTAACTGCGGCCCCCGTTGTGTCACTTACAAATTAGGTACAGTCGACGTCAAAGGTATGTTTAAACTTTTGCATCTTATTTCAATGGAATAAGGTGAAAAAATGTAAGCATAGCTTAGACTTCGACCGTACTTTAAAAAGTCAGGAAATTGAAAAACTTTAAATTACAAATAAATTAAATAAATTAGTAAAAGTGCTTGAGAATTATCTTATACTAGAGGACGCCCGTGACTTCGTGCGCCTAGCATAAGTTTTCCTCTCTTCCCCCTATTTAAACCCCTTAGAAGATGACTTTCCAAAAATCCATTCTTAGTACTCACTTACATCTTAAAAGGAACCTCTGTACCAAATTTCAAGTTTCTAGCTACATAGTTTCGGCTGTGCATTGATATATAAGTCAGTGAGTCAGGTTTGCCTTTTTTATATCTATAGATTTATTATAATGTAATGTTATTTACCGTTGGACAGTTTTCCCCGTCGATCGGAGATCTCTCGGCTAAGCCGGGTCTGGAGCGCGGCGTAGTCCCGGGCGATCTCCTCGCGGAACCCGCTCGCTTCACAGCCGCTGCTCAGGCCTTCTGTTTCTGAAACAAATACAGATTCTGAATGAATGAATGAATGAATGAATGAATGATATTTATTTTCCAAAGTAAGTCACAGTATACATTGCATGTTATGTCAAAAGAACAAGAAATTACATTGGAATCGTCAACAATATACATAAAGTTTAATATAATCAAAATAGAGTAGTATCATTGTAGTACTAAATATGGTTAAAAAACGACTGACTGCTGAGTTTCTTGCGGCGTTTCTTCTCGGCAGTGGTCTCCTCTTGGGAAGCGCTTGTAGATTCTTGACGTGTAAAAGTGCCCGTGTGGCCTACTTACTGAATAAATATATTTTATCTTTTTTATCTTTTTGAAATAAGAAGTCAGTAAAACAATAATAATACAGAACAAAGAAGTTATCACCGTTAAGGATAGTCTCAAAATATTTCAACACATTAAGTACAAATAATAAAAAACAACAATACATATTAAATCAAAACAAATTATAAATCATTATGATTATGATTATTATTATGATTTTAATATTTAGTTATTCAGTCACATTTATCTTTCACGTGTTGGGAATATAGAGTAAATCGGTGGCGGGGTACAACCTCCGGTATTGGAGCGGCGCTAGGCCTTTGAGTTAAAAATATTATATTTATTCTTTATTCTTAAAATGAATGCAAATAAAATAATTTATTGTACGACGAGTCTCTCAGTACAGCGAGATAGCTGTTAGAAGGTGCTTCGGGTTTGTATTGTCTCTTACTCGCTCTCATACGCTCTTATTAAGAGCGAGTGAGACGGAACTACAAACCCGAATCACCCCTATGATTTATTTTTGTTAAATAGGTGACACGTTTCAAACATATTTTTCGATGTGAGAGCACAGATAAGGTATCCTGCCTCTTAATAAGAAAAGCATAATATTCTATTTGCTCGTTACCGCCATTAAAAAAAAGAGAACTTCAAACGTCAAAGTCAATCATTCAGAATTTGGAATTCAGTCAAAACATCACAAAGCAACCGTTATTTTTTTATCACTGCTATGACTCCAAAATAAAATATATAGGTCCTGACTAGGATTCTGAAATGAAATAAATTTTGGAGCATAGTAGCCGGTTCATCAAACAAATACTTACACAAATGACATTCAGAATTGAGTCACTATTCAAATAACAATAGCAAATAACTTTGATTTCTAGTTGGGATACAGTGGTAAAATTTTCGTAAGTAAATCTTTATTAAACGAGCAGTATGTGTTTAGAATTTAAGGTATATGTTACTATTTACTTCAAGTAAATGTTAACTCGCAGAAAGTTAGTCTTAAGGTGACTAGGGGTTCTTGGAACTTCAAGTGCGTCTAGGGGGTAAGTGCATCAAACCATCAAATCTATTTAAATAGTTTTTTATATAAATAGTTCTTTACATCAATATTTTTTTTATTATATATTAATATGTTCTTATCCTAAAAATATGTTAATCATCGACTGATCCGGTGGGCGATCGATCAACCGATGTTCCTAAGTTAGATGCCGAGGTCGACGTGGATTTTCGATGTAGAGAAGAATTGAAAGATAAAATGTATTTCAAGGGTATTTAGATTTTTTATTATCGAACAAAAAATAAAAATCGTTTAAAACATAACTCAGTTAACGTAATAATTGTGAAAGTGTTTTTTACAGATAGAATGGTGTGTCCTTATCGACACCTTTGAGGAGACGATTCCAAGCATCAGTCTTTTACGACGCACAAATTATCATAAAGCAGATGTCGTTTGCAGAAGGGATTCCCCGGCCTAACCCAATGCGTGATGTGAGTTACAAAATGTGGTCTTATGCATCATACTGCCTCTGGGACTTTTTGAACAGGTCTTGAGGGCAATTAAGTACAGGTGGTCAAGTTAGACCTAACTAAATATGTTAGACATAATTTGACCAAATTATGGGTCACATTGACTGAGATGTTGTCTACAGCCCTCCTGCTGTGTCAGAAGTGGTTAGCTTAGGCGATAGTGACCTACTGCGATGCCGACGGACCCAGGTTCGATTCCCGGGTAAGGGCCAATATTTGTGTGAGTAGCGTGAGTGTTTGTTCCTTTGTTTGCTACGTACCTAAGTATTTTATTTATCAACTAGCTTCTGGCATTGGCATAGTTCCAGTTTTCCTCTAGAATTATGTAAGGTTAAAGAGCCATGACCGAGGAAAAATCGTAAGGATTGTTTTATCTTTGTAATTTTGCACGGCACAGTGTTATTGACGGGGTTTCTTGTTGCTAAACTTTCTGGCACATCTCTGGTGAAACACCTTCCTTGACAAAGTTAGTTGAGTCAACGCTCAAAAAAATTTTACCCAACTATTTAATAGAGATTTTCTCTTAATTGACAACTAATAGAGATTTTCTCTTAGTTGACAACTAATAGAGTTTTTCTCTTAGTTGACAAAAATGAATACAATAGAATAGTAATGATATTAGTTATATTAACCAAAAGATGCGCAATTCGATGCGCATTCACAATCTTTACAGAAGTGACAATTATTTTATTCAGTGTGAATTATATCAGTAGTTTCAAAAGGGATATATGCGCAGTATGCGCGACGGCAACGGTGTAGATGGCGGAAACAAATGTATAGAAATAGAAATGGTCTCATCGGTCGCATAGTGCCTTGTGGCATGCTTAATATATTATTGTCTCTATGCATTTGTTTGATGCCGCTGATCGTGGCCGCCGCCGCCGGGCCGCGTCAGGCCATAACCGTAAGTCGGCTACTACAATAGTGGTCCCATGCGATAACGCAGCGCCACAAACGCTGTAATGCGGCATTACACCATTACTAGCCAGGGCATAACTGTGGTAGCGCAACAAAGTTGCCTGTTATGCAAGTTCTTAAAGCTTAAATTTTCAGATGGCAGAGGGTAAGGATGAAATATTTTTTGTATCACATCAGCATTTGGAATCTTTGTTTCGCCACTGGAAACTAGATTAAACTGGCTTGTATGTATAAACCTCTGCTCAGAGCCAAGTTTTACAAATATCAAGGTTTGAAAAGTTATTATCACTCTTGTAGTCTTTTCGAATTGCCATTGAAATATGTAATTTAAAATTTGTACGTAGGTGGCGAAAAGTATAATCCAATGTTTACTACCCTGATCATTGCTCTGTTTTTTCTTGGAACAATCTATGCATATGTAAGTAATTTATTTATAACTCGTAACATGCACTTGTATAATATTGGAGTTTCAAATTGTGACAAAAATAATGGTATTACTCATTTCGGGTCCATCAGTTGATTTGTCAAATGGTCATTTTCGGGTTTTTCTGAATATACCACTTTATATATCGATTGTTCTTTTATGAAATATTTAAGACAAAGGTACAAGTTTTCAGGTGGACGACGAATTAGGAAAGCGAGAGGTGAGTTCTACAGGTCATTTATAATTTTAATTAGTTTATTCTACTGCTTACATTGCCCGCGTAAAACTCGTTCCTATCACATAATGTCGGAATCTATCACATTATCCGAAATAAAGTATACTGTGTCATACCCATGGTATGGCCTCGGGGTTCAAGCTTAATTAAATTTGGCGTTAAATAGGTAGTGCGGGTATATCAGTTAACACTTTCAACTGTCCATGCATTACACTACATGTAATGGTGATCTATCTCGGTATATACACGTATTTTATGTAAAGCACTATCCAGTCGTGCATTATATGTAATGCATGGACGTGCCGAGCCAAGCCATTAATGAAATTGAGGGTCAGCTAAAGTGTTAATGGACTTAAAAAGGTTTACTTTATGGCATGAGGTAATATGTGGTCGCCTTCCAGGAAAATCGTCGCCAGCAAGTCTCGGAAGAAGAATTGGCAATAAAGAGGCTTTATGTTGGCAAGTGTCGTATGGATCTGCGGGCGAACAGAGCGTTAGGTGAAAATAGTCTGCCTGAAACAGATTCTCTTGAGCAAAGCTGTTCTAGGAATGTCTGCACCTGTACTAAATGCCCCTGCAAATACCTCGAGGCGCTTTTTAGATAAGCGTATTTAGGGTTTACAGGTAAGTTTCGGTAGGTAAGCCTTTCTGGGGTATTCTAATATAGACCCCTTGGGTGGCTTTCTGCCAAAGGTGTAAAAATGATAGCTTAGTGAAGTGAAAAATTACAGGTTCCACTTGTTTGGTGGTTGTATAATGCATAAAAGGGTGTTAGCGTAAGTATCAATAAGCAGAAACGGCTTTATACCCATATGTTGTTTTCTTTTTTTATCTCATCTTTTGTTTTGTCAATAATACTCGAAATATTCAAATTGTTCTCGTGAACCCCTGTAATGATTTCAAAACTGTATGGTTTACTTCCTCATTGTAGGTTCTGACATGACTTACGAGTATGACATAGTATTACAATCGATAAGTCGTCAGCAAACAGTGTACAGTCATGTTCTCTTATGTTCGGAAGGCATTGACATGTGATAGGAATAAAATCGGTCCGAAAATACGTCCTTGCGGTACACCAACCAATGCTTTCGTAAGCTAAGTTTGCTTAGTTTCTACCTTGACAAAGCTAATTTTAGTTTTTCAAAAAACCTCTCTTTGCAAATAGTCCATGAGTCAATAATTCACTAGAATACCTTTTATACCAAAGAGCTCACTTTTAGCCAAGAGTAGTTCGTATGATAAACAATCGAAAACTGGGCTCATATCAAAGAATACTGCAGTTACAAGAATACTCTCGATTCATAACATGAATCGATAACGCAGCGCCACAACCGCTATATATAGGTTTTTTAGTCGCTTTAATGACGAGATATCCAATGAGGCTGTACATAGTATGTTTTTATAATGCGATACGTATAGAAGTGAGACAGGAATACACGGACCATACTAGACCCGTGAGCCAAGGAAATCTCGATTGTAAACAAAACAAGGTAGCATTGCGTAGAACATTCTAGCGACGAATAGGTTCGGTTGTCCTTGGCGGGTCTAAGTACATCAATAATTCCAGAAGGTATTCTGGAATGGTCGGGTACTGGGACTAAAAAGGCGGACTGATTGCGGCTACGGTCACTCTTCACTTGGACAGTGAGTAGTGCGAAAAAGAGCGAACCGAGCAAACATCGAAGTATAATATTCGAAGCTTATTGTGCGATAATTGATTGTAACGGTTAAGTGAGTGTGATAATAAAGTCTTGTAATTGTGCAAATCTATCAGTTACCTTAAAAATAATTTACGCTTCGTTTGTCTTCAAAAGCTTGTCCTTGTCTTTGGCTAAAAGTTAAGAAAAAAATAAGTCGCGCCAAACCATGGCTGAACACACCATAATGTCAATGTCAACTTAACTGAAACTCAGACGTCAAAATAATCTGAAATAATAAAATCAAAACATATCGAAATTTACCCAAAAAACATTCTATAATATTTCGTGATGAGGAGATAATTCTTAAAATATCAGGCTAAGAGTCATTTCGACCATAAATAATAAAAATGTGAACCATGTATTGATTAGTAACGGTAAGATTTTTTTGGTTTTGATGAATTGATGTGGGATATAAATCCCACATAATTTCACTAAATATTTTGTTCAGGATAGTGTGACAAACGCCAGAATAAACTGGAGTAACGCTTACCACCCCTTAAAATGTGATTGTTAATAATTAAATATTGGTTTATCGAGCAGCGAACAACTCAGTGAAGTGTGTGATGGGCATAAAAGCATGGATGTTTAGGATGTTGACTGAAATTGGTGGTACTTGCAAGTTATTGATTGTTAGATAATAAAACGTCCCGTATCTTATTGCCTAGTGAAGAGGGTAATGATTTCTGGATATATGTAAGTATTTATGAATGGATTGGATTACATGGATTTACTGATTTTTACTTTTGTGGTATCCTCGGATTGGACTTTATTCTATAGTCTGTGCCAATTGAAATTAGCAAAGATGTAAACACAACCAAGCGAACAAATTTACCATTATTACTTGAAAATCACTTACTTTTAAAGATCAAATGATGTCTTAGCAATGATTTATACACTTAATCACTACTTTCACATTAAGGTAAATATTAAATAACTATTATTTATGAATGAATGTGGAAGAAGCGAAAGAATTTTGTCAGGATCGTAGCAAGTGGAAAGAAGTGGTCTCTGGCTACCCCTTTGGGAAGTAGGCGTGATTCAATATGTATGTATGTATCTATTATATATACGAAGGCCGTCAGTTTAGGCCACGTTCCCATTGTCATAAGGTTTTATGTAGCTTTGGACGATTGTCGTTTCTCGCCCGTTTCTTTATATTGACTGTCGGTCGGGCGGGGCTGCCGTTTATAGTTAAACGCATGTGATGCCTAGCTATTCCCAATGGATTATCGCGACTATCACTATTCACGTTTGCATCGTGACGTTTTATTTATCGTCGACGACTAGCTTTTTTAATTATCTTGACGGTCTGTTGTCGACTTATAAACTCGACTCTTTAAAGCTGGGTTTATTGTAAATTTTTAGGAAATTCTCATTTGAATACGCGTTTATGTCTATATTTTTTACTACGCAGGAAACTACAATGGTTATCTAATGTACGGCAATTTGTTGCTCTTATTGGCTGTGCTTGGAGCGATTTATGTATACGTAAGTAATTGCTTCAATAAATATTATACCCAAAGTGGCCATCACAATTATTTTTTAGGGATCGTAGCCAAAATGGCAACAAAACGGAACCCTTATAGTTTTCGTCGTGTCCGTCCGTCCATATTTTACTCTTTGTAGTTAAATAACAAAAATAAATATATCTAAGGGGACACTCCATACATGTAACAGAAGACGATTAAGATTTTTTTTATCAATCATTCAATCATAACATGTGGTACCTATGACGACAGTTCTTTTTAAAACCATTTTATCTTTCCAGCATTTTTTTTGATTAGTTAAGTGAATATTTTCGGGAATAATCGCTTCAAAAGTAGCATAAATTGGCCCTTTATATTTGAAACCGTATGTCCAAAAAAATTACAAAGGTAGCACTTAATAAATACTTTCAACGAAAATTACTTTCAAAATGATCCGACACCGTTTTTGAGTTATTGCCAAAAAACTGCGGTTCTCAACAAAAGGACGTAAGTGCCACGAAGATACGCTGTTTTGTTGGTGCACTTTTCCGCATCGTATTTTTTGAGATAAATTTTTGTGTTTGCCCGGTTTTATACATAATAACATTTATAACACAGCATAGTTAGGCATCTTTTCAGACCTTTTGCATCTTCTGAAAGCGATTATGAGAGTATCAGTCATTAAATCAAGTGGTTGTTTTTGCGTGAAAGTAGGTCATTAGTTCATTACATTTTTATGTACAGTCGACGCCATAAATATGTTTACACTTTAGTACCTTCTCTATTTAGCGTCATGTTTAAACTGCCATTTGAAGTTGTCATAGCGGGTAAAGTGACGAGGTACTTAAGTGTAAACATATTTATGGCGTCGACTGTACCTTGACAGAAAGGAAATTTTGCAAAATGTGATTCCATTTCGGTGTAATGATTACAGCAAAATGGAGCATGCTCTAAGACGACTAATACTAGACTAGTAATTATGTTGTTTTGGTATTATTTCATCGACTATATCTAAAGTAACATAGATTAAAAATCGCAATTTCATTCCTTTTTTGTGAAAAAATGGTATTATTCTAATTCTGCTCCCAACATCTACATAATTTCAGGTTATTCACGGCTCCCAAATATCGGTAACTGCGCAAGCGATTCAGCAGTGTTACGCAGGAACATGCCGCATGCGATGTCGGATAAGGCCCCAGGGCTCTTCGATGATCCAGATAACCGCCAGTTCGTCTCAAAGGACACCTGAAATAACTCCAGGCCCAACCGGGACAGGCTCGACTGACCCGCAGGGACCTGAAATAGCTACAGCGTCAAGCCCAAGTGGTGGGGCAAATCTGCCCCCATGCGAGTGCGCACCCTGTCCCTGCAAGCATCTTGAGGACCTCTTAGGGTACGGCGTGCATTTAAAGTGTTTGTTGTTTAGGTCTACGGAGCGAGTTCTATCAAACAATCGGTTGGGATACTTGCCAAATGGACAGCGCAGGTGGCAGCGCAGTGGTTAAAATGTGTCTATCTGATAGTAAGAATAATAAAATACTTTATTTACGGAGCACAATAGTGTTCAAAGCTTAAATTTATTTCGAAATAAAGTTTTTAAGTATTCAAGTAGTGGCATTCTGCTTCGGTATTGCGAAGACCAATAAGACGAGGAGACCATGGTTTAGAAGAAGCGCCAATCGTCCTTGGCGTCTCCAACTTTAGTAAATCTTCCCCAGTTTAATTCGACAGTATTCTGATCCCTTATTCTCTCCAAGGAAATCTTGGTGTCATCATGGACTGCAAAGCAAGTTAGTAAAAATAGCAGGACAATGTTTGCAGGTTCTCTTAGACAGCTACAAAACTTCCTGCTCTATCCACTTATTAAAAATTATAGACACAAACTATATGTGTACAATTTCATTTCAAATTGCCTTATCTAGTTCGGTCTTATATTAGGAACGGACATAAAACTACCAATTGTAAGACTACTTATAGCTAGCCACTTTGTGATATGTTAAATCGGTATTATTGTTATTACAATTGTTTTATTGACATATTAAAACTTTCCGTTTTTTAGGCCTCCAAGAGTGTACTTGAAAAGGGTGACCACTAAAGAGATAAACACAAAGGGAACGGTTAGTTGATCGAATTATGTAATCTTTGTTTACAGTCATTAGTCCTATACCTTAATGATTGCATGCAATGTTTAAAATTTTTAATTATTCGCACTTGTTCCTTTTTGCAGTATATTTTGAAAGATGATATTTTCGTATTAAAGGAACTACTGCGAATTAACTAAAAATTGGGGTAAATTAAGAAATCCTTTAGACTAAAGATAACAAGGCTCCTACAGCGTTCAGGCGTGTGATTCTCTTAAAAAAAGCGGTCGGTCGGACGAACGAGTGAATGTCGCAGCGGCGAGTTAAAGTAGTCCCATCAGAGCGAACAAAACACTTTCTAGCGCGTGCATTTTCAATTTGGCAGCATGACTTCTGTCGATGAGATCGAACGTATAAGGCTGCCATAATTAGATCTCACAGAAACTTTTGTCAAAACTTTCCCACTTTTTTGCCCACTTTCTTGACCGAACCGTACTATCAACCAAACTGATACTATTGCCAAAGTGATATTAGGTACCTACTTATAGCTCCGTGGAGTTAGACACTGAATATAATTATTTTTCGCTAATAATATTTGGTTTCGCATAAAGATTTCTTAAAAAATACGAACTTCACGACTAAGTGATCATCGTTACAAAGAGATATTGTGCTACTTGTTTCACTTACAAGTATTATAATTTATCAAGTAAACTCACGTTTACAAAAAAGAAACATTGCGTTAAAACTAAGTGATATCACAGAATAATACATTGGATAATTATGGCTTTTATTTGAAAAAAGTAATCCGTTTCGTGTGTTTTTATAATTTTTATCGTGTACAGCTTTCTATGAAACTGATAAGAACCGCATTTCGAGACACGTTCGAGGAGCGGGGGGGTGATGCTCTGGAGAGTTGATACAGTTTTGCTTTAGTACGAACATGTCCCAATGGAGAAAGACTACTATATTTAATTTTCCCAATTTTTTCAGCTAATAATTCTAAGCTAAATTTATTAAATATTACTACTTCATAGATAAAATCAAATTTGATCGTGCGAGAGGAGTGAGTTGCCGCAATTGATCTGAGTTTTGATCTAACTTTTAAACAACTAGCCTTAAAGCGTAAAATGCATTTTTTATCCACTGCATCATTTTATGTATGCCCTTACTCACAGTAAAGTCAAAAGAAGATAGCAGAATAAACTTAACTTTCTAGTTTGCTTGATTAGGCTCGGGTCCGTGCTGAAATTGTGTGTACCTTTTGGGATTTTGGTTTGGATTGAAACAATCTTAAGAGGCTAAAATTTAGAATTTTACTTATTGGTTAGTTTACCCATAAAGTTGCATATAAGAAAAATCTGAATTCTATTCTCATTTGATTTCACCTGTTAACACAAAAAATACACTATACATTCTAAAAGGCGAATTACCTCATGGTATGTATAGTGTACTACTTGCATAGTAACTTTTACAACACACTTGTTTGTAAAGTAGCTGTTGCGGCAGCGTTTTATAATGCTGTTTTAAAACCCAAACAGCGTTAAAAACATGCGTGCTTTTTACTTTACATTACCGCACTATTGTTTAGGATGTAAGTTTTAGGTGCATATCTCGTTAGGGCCAGAGGACAGACAAGATGCCCTACGCTAGCTAGCGTTTCTCTTCGTTTAGTTTTAAACTAATGGCGTCACTGGTTGATACGTCATACGAAAAGTCACGTGATGTGCCAGTGACGCGATTGGTTTAAAAACTAAACGAATAGAAACGATAGTTATCGTAATGCATCTTGTCTGGGCCCTCTCTGGTAGCAAATACGAACAGAATCATTTACGACTGCATCTCGATCTGAATACATTACTTTGTGCCTAGATGACAATACGACTAGATCCCTTTGCGACTACATCTCATGCGTCGACATTGCTAAGACCGACAAATAAAAAAGTGGTATTTTTGTCATTTAGTCGCAAAGCGATCTTTGATAATGCTATGTAATCAGATCGAGATGTAGTCGCAAAACAATTTTATAATCTTCGCAAAGAGTTTTGACGTCTCAAAAAAAACCGTTTTTTTTGCGAAAAAATGAACTCGTGGTTTAAAAGAATATGATAAATTAGCGTTTGCCCGCGAATCTGTCCGCGTAGAATTCGTTTATCGCAGCTCCTTCGGGAACTGTCCAATTTTCCACAATAAAAACTATATGTGTGCCAAGTTTCATCGCGATCCGTTCAGTGTCCTCTTGTTTCACCGGCACTCATTTTATAGAACGTATCGCAGAACTTTCGTTTCATAGAAAACTATTTTCCGCTGAACCTGACCTGATTTCAGGTTATCTTAAATATGATGCACGTAGGTTAGTATTGGTTAGACTTGTAGTTTTCACAAGATAACCTGAAATCAACAGAGGTTCAGCAGAAAATAGCTTTCTATGAAACGAGAAATCTGTGAAGTGATACGTTTTATGAAATGTCTGTCGATGAAACAAGGGTAAACCGTAAAAAATATCCAAACTTTCTCATTTATAACATTAATGAAATGAAACTTAATGTATAAAATAGGTACTAGAGCGGCAATGTAAAGTTAAAAACACGAAACAATTTTTCCTTGCAAGGGTTTTAAAGACGTGAGCATTGATCATTTCACTCTCGACTCCATTAATTAGTACACTTTTATCATAAGCTCTAATAAGATATCACTTTAAAGTTTTGGATATAAACTTTAAACAAAGAAAAGTTTTGGCACTTTTGGACGAACGAACAGCAATGGAATAGAGTTAATAAGTGACAAATCTTTTGTTCGTTAAACTTTTTCAATTGTTTTATTTGATTGTTCAGCTAACACGTTTAATTGAATTCACGACTAACTTAATCCCACAAATTGAAGCAAAGACTACGCGTGAAGTAAACAATGATGTAAGTAAACTTTAAATTTACAGCTTATAGTTATAGGCTCTTTAAGCATGTTGGAACTTGTGTATAATGTACATATCTACATACATTATTTAGTAAAATATATAATCAGGTTGCATAGGTACAGAAATGGAGTACCTAGTTGTTAATATGAATATATCTATACAACATGAATATGAAGCTATTACATTTGTATAACATTAATACGTGCTTTTTCTTTAGTTGTTCTCAATTTGAAGATCAGCCACGATGTTCTTTTTGGTCTTATGGTTCACTGGTAGATAATGCGTTAAGGTATTAAGTCTGCTATTAGTACTTTGATTGTGCAAAATACTAAAAAAACATTGCGTTAAGTTAAGCATGTAATAGTGGCGCTACTAATTATTATTATACGACATCGTGTTTCGTCGTACCCTTCAAAATGAAGTAGGTCTTTTCCAAATATAGCCATTTTGTTCAATATAAAGAGTGTAGCAGGATAACCTTTGATAAAGTGCCCCCAAAGCCTGGAGTTTAACACTATTAGCCCAGTAAAATTATATATTTTACCTTGCAAAAGGTCAGATATCCGTCATTTTGTTCATCCGTCGGTATGTTTGATAGGTGCCTCTAATAAAAAATAATCCTCCCCCCTCTCCCGCCTCTAATTACTCTGTCACCACAATATTTAAACAAAGTATGAAATCAATTAGTTTCATGGATTTGGAGAAATAAAGCAGTTTAAGGTTTAATTTCGAAATGGACGGTCCCCTAAGGAAGGGAGGGAGGGAGGCGGAGTTACTGGTGGTAGGCCGTAGTGCAGGGAGCGTGCGGATCGCTACCACCATTTTGTCCTTTAACTGTACTGTGGTTCCGGTGTGGGGATAGAACAGCCGGTGAAATCACTTGCATAGAGGCATTCCATGCTAGTCCTCAAGGTTGGTGATGCATTCAGATTCTTAGGATTGCAGGCATGAGAGAGACCTTGCGATAAAAAAAAAACATTGTTTGCTCATAGTTTTGAATTCCAGGCTTCACCCCTTTGCAATGAATATAAATTGGTACAGTGCGATAGTTTTTTAAACGGGTTTGTACTTCTCTCTCACTCGCTCGCATATGTTCTTAAGCGAGTCTTACCGAAATCGAAAGATTAGGTCCTCTTGCACTGTAATTGCCCAACTTTTGTTGTTAATAAACAACAAATTGCAGAGTACTACGTATATTATAGGTCAGTTGGAGTAATTCTAAACTGGCATTTCTTTATTCAGCGATGCGGGTCAAACGATAACTTCAGGTTCGTCGAAAAGCCAGCAGAAATAGAAATAACAAAACCTGTGGTGATTCTTGAACGTACGTATGGACTAAGGAAATAATTACGAGAATATTGCCGCTTGTGGGATCAGTTAACGTAACCGGAAAAAAAAACAATTATTTTAACATGACACCAGACGGTTGCACTTCCGAGGTCAGGTCATGATTTCAACGGAATCGGTCCAGTTTTTCGGAACAAATTGGCTGTGACGAACGGACAGATAGACAGACAAACGCGAGTAATCCTGTAAGGGTTCATTTTTAATTCGCGTACCCTTTAAATTCATAATCGGTTCATCCTTTTCGAAGCTACAACGCTACATACTGATACACGTTCAACTTTAAATACCCCTTTAAATTTGGGGGAAAAAAGCCGGAAACTGTCCAATAATTAATACTTATCATTATCAGGTTGGGCGGGGGCTATTTCGAGTGAGGAATAATTCGAATTTGTCAAGTAAATTAGAGCTATCAACCCGTTGGTTGTCAACACGATAACCATCTCAAAAGCAATAATAATATGATTTTACCGAGTAGAAAAGAGCCCCCCCGTGTTACATCAACAATAATATTACGATATAAAAGCTACTGTCCTGTTCATCTAAGATGATGCCCGTGACACCTCGTATAAACACTTATTATTACACCTATTACTTATAAATACTATATTAGTACAAACATGGGCGATGAGCTTGCAACCTGTCACTAATACACTGGTAAACATCTTAGCCTAAAAGTGCAAAATGTGGTTACAGAATTATTAACAAGTTTTTAGAGTTGTTTGTAATTCTGTAGCTCTGCCTACCCCACTCTGGGAATAAAGGCGTGAGTTTATGTATGTATGTATGTAGTACAAACATAGCGACACGCCGTTAAGGAATTTAAATAAATAATCCCTTATTTTTAAAAACCTCGCTCGTAGTGATTGAAATTACGAAATAGGGCAGAGATTATCCTAGATGAAACAGAGTGTAGATGGGCGGTAGCAAATGGGCATAGCGTCGGTGATACTTCTAAACCGCGTAAATTTATGATAGAGTATAATAAACCTGACCGTCATATTAAAAAGGTGCATTTTGCTCCTTATTAAAAATGTTATTTACGCGGTTTAGCAGTTTCACCGACGATAGAGTACGTGGCATGTGGTCTTCAGCGGTCACTTTACATATTTCCTTGTTTGCCCTAGACTCCAACCGCAAGTAGTTTCTCGCTATCCCACCGGGGACTGCCCGATTTTCCCAGATAAAAAGTACCCAATGTTGGTCTCTAAGCTATATATTATGCCTTTGCACTTAAATTCACGTCAGCTAAGGCGTTGAACCGTAAAGACCTGTAGTGGTTCCCAACTGGTGGTCCAAGAGCCACAAATAGTCCGCGAGAACCTTACTTTGAATGGTGCTAGCAAAGTTTCTTAAGGAATTTACCTAAATATTTAAATACCTGGGGGAAAATCGCGCTTTGTTTCGTTACCTCATGCCGGCGCCACACGCCTGGTTTTTGCCGCAAACCCTGCTGGACGCAACTATATCTTAGAGTGAGCACGATGTATTTCCATCTCATTTCAATGTATAGCTGCGTCCTGCAGAATTTGCGGCAAACTCCAAGCGTGTGGCGCCGGTATTACATAAATTATTAATCTAAATAGGGAACTGCTTTGCTAATAATAATACTAATAAGTTTAACAATCAGGGGTCCCTAAATTCCAGGCTGCGATATTAAAAATCTCGTGGCGTTAACAAACAAAACTGGTCCTTGGTTAAAAAGTTGGGAACCAGTGGTATAGATACGGATTAAACGTCCCCTTATATTTTTATTAATGATACGAGTAAAGATTTCAATATGTGATACCTTTCCTACAGCGGTTCCAGAGATTGCCAAGGCATCGACAGCTGCAGGTACATAGTTTAATCCATCATGAATAATATTGGGGTTGCCGAGATACATGCCAAATGACGGTGCACTAACATGATCCTTAAATTGTCAAGGTCCCGACAGCAAGCGCTGCTCCAAGTGCATCGAGAAAGGAAAGACTTGTATGAAGGAATGTCCTAAAGCCAAGAAATAAAACGTTACAATATTTTTGTTGTTTTATTACGTGTGTTGATGACATAAGATCATGTCCGATCCGTAGTCACACCAATTTACCACACTGGTGTGACTATGATTCGTTAAATTTACCCGTAGTCACACCAATACCGAATTTGCGTCTATTCCTCTTTCAAAATTATTTGGTGTGATTACGGACATATAAAATGAACCATAGTCACACCAGGGTGGCAAATTGGTGTGACTACGGATCACTCTCATAAGATTGGGTAGTATTTGGATTTCACTCCAGCTATTCGAAAAAGCTCATTTTGTTGCCTTAAAATCGACGGGGCGCGACCCGTGGTCTACTACTTGCAACCCACCGCTCTGTTCGGGTCGGTCCCATTTGTTCCATGGAACATGACGTCATGGGACGATAAGATTTTTGTTTCTTATTTTGTACTATGGAACATGCAATACTTTTAATTCTCATTTTGTTCTATAGGACTAGGTAAACAAAAACCTCTATTGATTATGTTGTCATTCTGGTCTCCATAAAAATAATAGCATTGTTTATTAGTGACTAATTTAAATATTGCCTTATGTTATGGATGATTTTGGGAGAGTATGATTCCCATTTTGTTCTAGGGCATGAAATTCGGGTTAAAAGCTAGTGTATGTAGTTCTATGGAAAAAAATCGGTAAATTTTTATAACTTTGTTCTATGACGTATAATATACGTGTATGATGGAATAAATGGGACCTACCCCTCTTCGAGGTAGGGCTCCTATTTCCGGCCGGTTTGCCCTTCGGGCGTTTAAAGATACCTAACGAACCTAAGCTTTTGCGGAATAAAAATTGTTTCTGGCGAATTTCTGACGAAAGCGAATAGAGCGGAGGGTTGAAGTAGTGGGACCACGGGTCATGTCGAGACTGATATAGTTTCGTTCCATATTTTGCTGTCACAATGGGTTACTTTGAACTCTCTGTTAATATTATATTACACAGAATAAAAGAAAAAACAATTCAGTATGCCTGCAACCCGTTCGTTGGTGTCTGTTCGTAGCATTTTAAACAAAAATTTATGAGTACAAAAATATTTTGAGGGCGTTTGTTTACCAGAGTATTCAAAGTAACAGTGTGACTAAATGGGGTTTTGTTAGCAAGATTCTAAAAGTTTATAAATAATTGTCCCAACTAGCACACTAGCGTTAAAATAACCTATACATGACCTGTATACCAGTTCCTTTCGAATATAAAACTGTTAACACATACTTGTACAAAAGAGTTATAGCATGTTCTAACCCACTTATACCCACAAAAGAGACCCTCCGTTTTACAGGTAAGAGTTATACAAATCATATAGTACGTTGATAATATACAGCTATTAAGGCACCTACACAAGAGCGTCTATTCAATGTCAGCTACTACTTTAACCGGTATTACTGTTGTAATAGTCGGGTTGATGAACACTATAGACTAGGAGGTCATAACTCATAACAAAACTGGGAACGATCTCGGAAATGGACTATGCTAGGTGGTAGGATAGAGGGCAACTCTCTGAATCTAAATATGTCGGTGTGCTTGCGCACAGTGGTCGCGTTATCGAGATATGGCGGCTGAAAAACGTATTATAATACTCGTAAACGTATTATAAATGATTCCCAAAAAAAAAAAAAGTTAAAGGAAATGGCTGAATGTTGTACATAAAGTAAGTACTAGTTGTTCTCATGTCAAATATGCAAAAATTGACCGAAATTTCCTTGACCTTGAAATTGACCTTTCAAAGATGGGTTATTGTTTATTGTTACCAAAAAAAAACGATAACGGAAATGATTGAATATTGTACGTAAATGGTTAGAGTAAGTAATTTGTCTGAACCTATTGTGACAACACTATCAAAATAGGTAATAATTTTACACGTTCCTAAGAAGCTTGGTCTCTGTTCCGTTTATCTACTTGATTGCCCTTTCTAAATAAGTGACCACTATGCGGCAGATGATGCAATTATAGATCAGTGTCTAATCCGTAGTCACAACAATTTGCCACACTAATGTGACTATGGTTCATTTTATTTATCCGTAGTCACACCTAATAGGAGATAGGTTTAGGTTAGGTTCGTTTTTATATCAGGCCCGAAGGGTCAAAATACTCGAAAATAGAGGAGTTCTGCGAAAGCAGAGCTCCGTCGACTCTGTTGAGCTGGATCTAGAAAGAGAAATAGATGCAAATTCGGTCTTGTTGTGATTACCGGTAAATAAAATGAACCATTACATAGTCACACCAGTGTGGTAAATTGGTATGACTACAGATAGGACATGACTTAGGACTTTTGCTGTATCATCCATCAATCATCAATCTACATCAATCATCACATTTATTTATTTATTCCAAATGTCTATGGTTACCCGTCAACTCTAATGTCAATTTGTCACCTATCACTTGCGTAATTTTTATTTCAATAAAAATGAAGAAGGACACGAAAATGAAGAAAATGTAAAAAGTAAAAGTGTATATATCATAAGAATAGGAGACGTAAAATTTCCGAGTGATATTCCTATGGAAAAATCTTTAAGGAAGCACAATGTTAAGACTTTTGAGCAGTCGAGGCAGCTTATGTATCAAGTTGCCTGTCAGGAAGAGAATTTAAAAAAATGCCCGAAACCGGTAATTATAATTATGCTCATTTCAATAATAGTGGGTAGTAAAGAAACTTACCTACTATTTACAAGCTTTTAAGGTGTCAGTCAAAATTGGCAAGTCAATTTCGCACCAGTTTCCGTTAGTGGAAAGGGCCGACATTCGGACCACGTATGTAAACCCGATCTGATCTGATGATGGAGTTGGAAGGTGGCGATAGGAACTTCGCTATATTTAACGTAGGCCCACCATGTTGGAACTCATTAGTTCCGTCTTGATAAGCACATAACGACTTTGCAAAAAAAGTACATTCTATAAAAAAAGTTAGTACCAAAAATGTAATTATTGCCAGACACTTATTATATAGTAGCTTTCATCATGCAATTATTTTTTCTTGGTTTTTTCCAAAATTGCTCTTTGCCTCGAGAGCAGCTCTGCAAAGGTCGGTCTCTAGTCGGAGAGGAGCATTCAGTATAATCATAAGTGGACTACACAATACATCTTACTGTGATAATTTTCTTATTTGCGGTGGTGTGGTCGTAGTGGAAGGTTACATTGTTCTTATTACGATATCAAAATGATAATATTATGAGTTTCAAATTAGGAACTTTTCCAAAATCAACACATTTAACCTCATAAGGCCCAAAGTCCTTTTAAAAGGATTTCGTTCGACCATTCAATTAAAGGTCTAGTGCAGGGGTCGCCAAACTATGGCCCGCGGGCCAAGTCCGGCCCGCGAGTCCTTCTAATCTGGCCCGCGGAAAGAACATTACCACAGGCATTTCGTAACTCAGCAAGAGAACGATTTTTTTCGTTTAAGATAATTTCCATGTCTTTTCGGTTCTTAAAAGAACGCGAAAAATCTTTTCCACAGCTAAGGCAGCGAACTGCAGTATAATATGGCAAGTCGTTTCCTCCAAGCCCCTTTCACATAAGTGGACCCTGAATATGAAGTAAACATTAAATAATGTATGTTTCTCACCTATCTCACGCGTCTCGATTCATGTTCTGACAGGACAAGATAGGATTTTATAAAACTACAAGTAACTAGTAATTACTTTTATAAAACCCGCCCCTTGCGTTATCTACGAGCCCCGTGAAGACTAAGACTACTTAACTAATAATAATGTATTACCGGGAAATACTTACCCCATGACCAGCCATGAAACCAAAGTCTTGTCCCACACGAATTTATATAAAATGCAGTGTGGCCCTTGAGTCAAAAAGTTTGAAAACGGTCTAGTGCAAAGGAAGTAAAGTGGAATTTCTTTTGTTTTTATAGCTAAAAGTGATCAAAGAAAATCGAATTTATTTTATTCACAATATATTTATATGCCATTGATATATTTATTTGTATGGTAGGCCTTAAGAGTTTAAATGGGCCCCAATTCTAGTATCAATTAAAATAAAAATTTAGTCAATACGGATTGTCAGCTCGATAGGTATGTTTTTTTAGTAGCTTACCATCTATATGTTACAGGTAGCACTGGTAGCAACCCATCTAAGAGTACCAACTTATATTATGTACAAAAATAAAATAATGTATGCGACTGTACATAATTAGGCCTTAAAACACTCGTGTGATCTTATTATGAAACGAGCCGGAGGCCAAATCACACTCTTGTTTTAAGACCTCTCATTATGGTGTCAATTACATAATCTACTATTTATTTCTAGAGACGTCGTGTCCCTTTTTACATTGTGCAAGAGTCATTTTATTTTGGCTTGTGGCCTTTTTTGTTTTGGTAAGTGGCTCTGAGCCTGCTCTCTATTTTTCAGGAGCATTATTATTTTTAGTTTTTATTCCCCGACGGATTAAGACTGATAGACGGATAGCACCAAACGGATAAACTGATTCGGACGAGGTTTCTTTTTCAAGAAAGCTGTTTTATCAGGATTGTTCTTAATGAATTAGCTAACTTACTTAGAAAAACGAAAACTAAGGTATCTTTGTAGTTGTGTTTAACCTAGTAAAAAAAAAAAAGTTTAACTAGCCAATACGTTCCAGGCCTGCCCAATGGGAGACCCTGAGGAGTGCTGTAACCCAACGAAGTTGTCGGAATGTGATAGATTTTATATATGTTGTTGCAATATTTACAAGAACGTTTTAAGGTACGTACCTACAAGGGAAAGGACCGTAGACTTTTTATACTTACCTTACATATATACCTTCACGCCTATACATACATAGGTACATACATACATAAACTCACGCCTTTATTCCCAGAGTGGGGTAGGCCGAGCTACAGAATTACCTACAACATTAAAAAGTTGTTGATAATTCTGTAACCATATTTTGCTAAGATGTTTACCAGCGTATTAGTGACAGGTTGTGAAATACCTTGCGGTGCGCCCCCACACTGTGGTAATAAAATGTTGGATTTATAACGTGACAATTTTTTTTTATAATAAGTAGCATTTTTTTTTAAATCCTTACTAATATTATAAACGTGAAACTTTGTATGTACGGATGTATGGGTGTATGGATGTTTGTTACCCTTTCACGCTGCAACGGCTGGACGAATTTGATTTTGAAAGTTATTGAAAATTGGACATCTCGAATCCGGCGTCGCTATTGCCTAACGCACGCGCAATCGCAATCGGCTTCAAAGTGGAATTATTGTTTTGATTTTGTATGCAAACTTGAATGAGGCTATTCGTTCGACTAACAATTTAAAAGGAAGCAGTTATTTTTTTGGTGTATATGTCAATTATGTGTGATTGTTTTTTTTTGTCATTAGTTCATTACATATTGTTATTTTATATACAGTATGTAACATGACGAGAAGCAAACCTTTAAACCCGTTAATGTTTAGGTGGGGAATTAAGCTATGGTGCGTTAATTATTGAAGTACTATCACTTTTGCATAAAGTCGTTTAACATAATTTTTTTTCATAATTATTTTTAAAACCCCCTGTATTCATTGTTTACATTCTTGTCTTATCAATTGTAAATGTTGTAACGTTGCACGTTCATGTTTATGTAGATGATATAATTATATTTAGCTAATTTCCTTAAAATGTTTAATTAAAAAAAAAAAAAATTAAATAATAATAAAGGAAATGAATTCTACTAAATAATCCTAAGTCATCAAACATATAAAAACTAATAATCAAATAGTAAAATGAATAACTAAATTAAAATAATAAATATTAATATAATATTTAATCATCTACGTAGTCAGCGTTCTACACTTCACTCGTCGCGTTATTTTAATTCCGAAATTTCGGGTAGCGCTCGCGCCGCCAGGCAATTCCCTTGCAAACGCCAGCGACCGCACACCTATGTCGGAGCGTTCACGGCTTAGTTTCGTGTCCTCATACGCGCCGCCATAAAACTTTTAAGAAAGTAATTAAATTATATTTTCTTCGCGGCGTTAGAACTTTGTTAACTTCCAACGTTTTTGGTTTCACATAAGTAAATTGTAAGTGATATCTCGGACCCCGATAAGGGTGAGTTGAACAAGGTTGTTTTATTTATAATCAGTGCTTTTAGCTTTAAGTTAGTGCTTTTCTAAAACCTACAATGTCACCTAGCCTATGTTCGCTATGAACGCCTTTGCGTAGATGATGTGCTGATATGAATTATTAAATATTTAGATTACAGGATGATTATTTTAAAATAATCGTTTCCCTGCATTTCATAGTTGTAGTTTGATATAACTTCCATTTGTAATTATCTTTATTAACCCACATTAGTGCTTAATAGTATTACTTCACTGCCTGTGCTCTCTTAGTTTGTTTACCACCGTTCTGATAGTGAACACTTACACCAACTGCCTTCGGTTTCTCCCAACGCTCCTTAATCAGAGAATCACTATCAGCGGAGGGAGTTTGAACCGACTCTTACTGTGCCCTTCTATTCACAGGGTGTCACTTTTACCCTTCGAGTCTGGGAATTTTTATTAAAACGCAAGACACCAGCCAACTCCTGCCGGCACTTCCCGGCCCGGGTGCATCTCTCACTCCTGCTGCCTTCCCGAAGACCTAGCAGCCTCAACCACCTTGCAGGGGAGTACCGTCCTACGACAGCGGAACCAGACCCGGCCTTTTTAACCTTCACGACCCGAACTTTAAATAAATAATAATTGTTGATACTCGGTTGTTTCTTTTGAAAAACAAAGTCCACTTCAGATGGTACCGAACGTCACACTGGCGCCCTTTACGTGGTCTTAAGGTTCTGGTTTTGCTTCGTAGAAGTAGTTGTGTGTTTAGTGCTTTTATTTTATTTTTTGTGAAACGTTACTTTTGTTTTTTTTTTTTTTTGGTTGCTCGTAGCTGAAGTGTACACCCTATATAATGTCTTTATATTGCCTGTGAATGTTTTTTTTCCCCAATAGTTATTCCGAAAAGAAATAATGAATAAAAAAAATTAAACAGCCTGTATGCGTAATCTGCATCATTAGCAGTTTGTTCAGTTGTGGCGGCGTTGTAGCCTGACGACATAAATTTAAACATTATTTTTTTGTTTCTTTCACAGTTTGTAATAAATATTGTTAGGCTCACAAGGGTGTACGCATTAGTTGCATTTTTTTTTTAATGCTTTTTATTGTTTTATTTTCTGTGTTGTTTTTTTTAAATTTATTAATAGCCAACCATAACGTTGTTAATTTTTGCTTACATTTGTAACAGAACGGATTAATATTTTAAACCTTGTTCAACATTTCCTAGTTGGGGTACGTTAAATTATTACGTTTTAAATTGTTGTAGTTTTGTGGTTTAAATATTAATTTATTACAATGGCATACCGCGTTAAGTTCTTAACGTTGCAAAAAGCAGAATTAGAGTACGAGGTGCTTATCAGAGGTGCTAACCCAGCTTCCACTGTCACGGAATTGCGGAAACAGATTTCGAAGTTAGGACCTCAATTTCCTTCCGAGGACATTCTGGAAAGCCCTCTTACAATAGTCGAAGATCTGAAAGGCGTTAGTGACGTCATCACTAAAGCCAACTCTATTTTTGATTCACAACCAGATAAGAACGATTTATTACGTGTTCAAAATTATATTCATCACGTTTACCACCGACTTAATCGGATAGTGGTTGATGATGCGACTAAACGTTCACACGAGTCTTGCATAGACGGTTTCAAAAACTTATTTCAAAAATATATTGCCGTCAAAGACAATGCTGTGGACCCATTACTTCCTTCGGTCCCTAGCATGCCCTTGGACCAGCCAGCTTGTCCACCGTTAAACATTAATGTGTCGTGCGACCGTAGCATAGCCAGTGAGCTCACCAGATTAAGGTTCGACGGGAAGTCTTGCGCGCGATCTTTTATTCAGCGCATAACGGAATTTAAGGTAGCCAGGAATATCTCCTCATCAAAGCTACTGTCTTATGGTACCGAAATATTCACTGGTGACGCGTTGCACTGGTTCCGTAGCATACAGGATCGAGTGTCTGGTTGGGATGAGCTTATTAGCCTCCTTAAGAAGGATTTCGATCAAGCAGATTACGACTACAGGTTGCTCTCGGAAATACGATCCAGGACTCAAGGTGAATCGGAGAACATAACAATATACTTGTCAATTATGTCTGGTTTATTTTCTCGTCTTACAAAGGATCTGGCAAATGACGATAAGCTTGAGATACTTCTTCATAATATCAGGCCCTGTTACGCGAGCACCCTAGCTTCGGTTTCAGAAATTACCGACATCGACACCTTGAGATCCCTGTGCCGTAATTACGAAAACATCCAAGCACGTCTTTCTGGTTTCCGTGAGCCTCCCAAGAGGACATCAGACACCATGGCACCAGAATTTGTGTATAGTGGTAATTCATCACAAAAATCATTTAATATTGACAATCAAAATTCTTGGCAAAGTACATTTAATCAAAACTATAATAAAAACAGAACTTATCCTAATAATTATAATAAATTTAATCCAAATAAATTACAAACCAACAAGAACTATTCTAATAATAATAATAAATATGTACATGCAATGCAAACCTCTGCACCCAAAACATTTTATTGTCCTCGGTGTCGTGATAACACCCACAACTTGCGTCAGTGCAATGCAAATAAGGATAAGATTGTGTGTTTTGTTTGTGGACATGAGGGTGTTAAAACACCGAATTGCCCAAACTGCAATAAAAATAAGCCGGGCCCTTCAAAAAACTAGTTACCTCGCGGAATAGTGAACCCCCCAATCTTCAAAGTAAATTTGACAGTAAAGATTGGGCTAACTGGCTTCAAACGATTACATTTTATTTCAATTCTTACAAAATTAACACTATTCTGCGGGAACAGTCCTTTGACGACCCTAGGCCGTATGCTAAAATAAAAGTACATGATTTAGAATTGTTTGGACTTTTGGATTCGGGCTCTGCAGTCTCAATTGTAGGCAACACTATTTTTAAAAAACTGCAAAAGCAGGGTTCAGTGATCCATAAGGACCATATTATTACAGTCACAGCTGCAGGGGGTCAGTTGATGAATAGCATAGGCTACGTAAATCTACCGATCCAATTTGAAAACAGTTTTCATTTGATTAAAACTTTTGTAGTGCCGGACATTAACGTTGATCTTATATTAGGAATAGACTTCTGGCACAAGTTCGAAATTTTTCCAAAAAACCTGAAAAGTGTGACCTTTTCGAAATCTTTAATTGAGAATGCTAGCCTAGACACAAACCACCCGCCCCACATTCAGGCCTACGATCGGTTGTCCTCATCTGAAAAGTCATTGGCTGACAACATTATTGCTCAATTCAATGATATCTCTGCCGACATCAAGGGTTTAGGGGAGACCAAGTTAATCATTCACCGTATTGATACTGGGGATGCGCAGCCTATCCGACAGTGTTATTATCGGATGTCGCCGGAAAGACAGCGCATTTTAGTTGAACAAGTTGACGAAATGTTAGGTCTCGATGTTGTCGAGCCATGTATGAGCGCTTGGTCTTCACCAGTTCTCATAGTTACGAAAAAGAATGGCCAGCCCCGTTTCTGCCTCGACAGTCGAAAATTGAATTCGGTGACAATACGTGACGCGTACAATTTGCCCTACGTGTCCGAAATATTGGACAATCTGCGTGATGCGCGCTACCTTTCTAGCATTGACTTATCCAAAGCGTTTTGGCAAATCCCCATCGCAACCGAAGATCGAGACAAGACGGCGTTCTATGTCCCAGGACGTGGCACCTTCCGTTTCAAACGTACTGCGTTTGGACTTACGAACGCACCTGCAACTCAACAGAGATTGGTCGACATGCTTTTCAGAGAATTTGACCTTAAAGTCTTCGCTTACCTCGACGACATTATTGTCGTGTCGAACGACTTCAATTCCCACGTCGCCCTCTTGCTCCGTGTGTTGGAAAAGTTAAAGCAGGCCAATCTCACTATCAACCCAGATAAATGTAAGTTTTTCCGAAGTCAGCTTAAGTATCTGGGCTATGTTGTGGACAGTTGTGGACTACGTACCGATCCAGAGAAAGTGGAAGCTATCCTTAACTATCCGACACCTTCTTGTCGGAAGGACATTAAGCGCTTTCTCGGGACCGCTACCTGGTACCGTCGGTTTGTCCCCAACTTCAGCAATATAGCAGGCCCTCTTAATAAGCTGACTTCGAATAAAAAGGGTGGACCACCTTTTGTCTGGTCTACTGAAGCTGACACTGCCTTTCACAGGCTCAAGGAGTGCCTGATTTCTGCTCCCGTTCTTTCCTGCCCTGACTACGACAAGCCTTTCGAGGTGCATACCGATGCCAGCAACTACGGTTTGGGGGCTATGCTTACCCAGATCGTGGATGGTAAGGAACACCCAATTGCTTATATGAGCAAGTCGTTGTCAGCTGCGGAAAGGAACTACAGCATTACCGAGCGCGAAACTTTGGCAGTTGTCATTGCTTTGGAGCACTGGAGGTGTTACTTAGAGAACGGAAAACCGTTCACTGTCTATACAGACCACAGCGCTTTAAAGTGGTTCCTTTCTCTAAGTAACCCAACCGGTAGATTGGCACGCTGGGGTGTACGTCTGTCTGCTTTTCACTTTGAGCTGAAACATAGACGCGGCGTTGATAACGTTATTCCAGATGCTCTTTCAAGAGCTGTTCCTGCTCACGCAATCAGTACTTCAGGTTTTGTCTCGAAAACTACTGATTTGTGGTATAAGAATATTTATAACTCTTGCCTTACGAAGCCCCAAAATTATTCCAATTTTACGATACGTAACGACTCCCTGTTCAGACTGACCAAGAACAAGCAAGGCGTGGCTGAATTGAATTCCGAATTTTCCTGGAAGGAGGTTATTCCGTGTGAGTTGCGCGAGCAGGTTATTCGAGAAAATCACTCTGTACCTACAGCGGGTCACCTTGGTGTTTTCAAAACGTACCATCGTTTGGCGTTACGTTATTACTGGCCAGGCATGCATCAGGACGTAGTGGATTTTGTGGGCTCTTGTGACAAATGTCTAGCTTACAAATCCCAAAATCACCAAGTATTAGGAGAAATGGGTCGACCGAAACAGTGCTCTAGACCTTTTCAAGCTATCTCAGTCGACTTAATGGGCCCTTTGCCTACCACTCGTAAACAAAACGCCTACATCATAGTTGTTACTTGTTGTTTTTCCAAATTTTGCCTAATTGCCCCTTTGCGAGCGGCAACTTCTATTGCCGTCTGTAAGTTTTTAGAAGAGTCAGTGTTTTTGATACATGGTTCCCCTCAAACAATATTTTTAGACAACGGTAGTCAATTCACCAGTAAAATGACAGAGTCTCTATTTAAAGAATTTAACATCCCAAATATATTTTTTTCGCCAAAATTCACGCCACAGGTCAACAGTGTCGAACGTTATAACCGCACTATAGTCACCTGTTTGTCAACATTTGTAGAGGATGACCATCGGACGTGGGATACCTTCATACCCAAGGTACAATTCGCCATTAACAATTCGGTGAATGAGGCGACTGGTTTCACTCCTTCATTTTTGGTTTTCGGCAGAGAATTAGCAATTTGTGGCACTCACTATTTGGATAACGATCTGGGCGATGAGATGATTTTCCTTCCGCGTGATGTTTACGCCGAGAACCGAGGTGGTTTATCTAAAATATTTGACATAGTTCAATCAAAACTCTGGCATGCGCACGTTAAAAATACTTCGCACTATAACCTGCGGCGTAAATCCTCCGAATTTAAAGTTGGGGATACCGTAATGAAACGTACGTATGTCCTGAGCGAAAAGGACAAGTATTTTAGTAAAAAACTTGCTCCAAAATTCATAAAATGTCGAGTAATAGACAAAAAGTCTCCCTTAGTTTATGTCTTAGCGGACATGACAGGGAAAAATTTAGGAACTTGGCACATTAAGGATCTTAAATTAATAGGGCTTAACACCTAAATTTTAAAATATTTCATGTTAGTTGCATTACTCACTTCTGTGCAGTCAAAATTATCCAACGTGTGCTGTAGTTGTGCGTACGGGTAAACATTGTTATAGTTATGTTCACCTTAATAAATGTTAGGATGCGTTACTGGCCCTCTAAATGGTCATTATAGCTGGTTTGAATGAGGAAGAATGGAAGATTGAATTTATGGAAGGAAAATACGGACATAAAACTTAAGTGCGGATTTTATTGTGTTTAGTAATAAAATCCTTTTGTGGCGCGCGGAGTAATGTAACGTTGCACGTTCATGTTTATGTAGATGATATAATTATATTTAGCTAATTTCCTTAAAATGTTTAATTAAAAAAAAAAAAAATTAAATAATAATAAAGGAAATGAATTCTACTAAATAATCCTAAGTCATCAAACATATAAAAACTAATAATCAAATAGTAAAATGAATAACTAAATTAAAATAATAAATATTAATATAATATTTAATCATCTACGTAGTCAGCGTTCTACACTTCACTCGTCGCGTTATTTTAATTCCGAAATTTCGGGTAGCGCTCGCGCCGCCAGGCAATTCCCTTGCAAACGCCAGCGACCGCACACCTATGTCGGAGCGTTCACGGCTTAGTTTCGTGTCCTCATACGCGCCGCCATAAAACTTTTAAGAAAGTAATTAAATTATATTTTCTTCGCGGCGTTAGAACTTTGTTAACTTCCAACGTTTTTGGTTTCACATAAGTAAATTGTAAGTGATATCTCGGACCCCGATAAGGGTGAGTTGAACAAGGTTGTTTTATTTATAATCAGTGCTTTTAGCTTTAAGTTAGTGCTTTTCTAAAACCTACAATGTCACCTAGCCTATGTTCGCTATGAACGCCTTTGCGTAGATGATGTGCTGATATGAATTATTAAATATTTAGATTACAGGATGATTATTTTAAAATAATCGTTTCCCTGCATTTCATAGTTGTAGTTTGATATAACTTCCATTTGTAATTATCTTTATTAACCCACATTAGTGCTTAATAGTATTACTTCACTGCCTGTGCTCTCTTAGTTTGTTTACCACCGTTCTGATAGTGAACACTTACACCAACTGCCTTCGGTTTCTCCCAACGCTCCTTAATCAGAGAATCACTATCAGCGGAGGGAGTTTGAACCGACTCTTACTGTGCCCTTCTATTCACAGGGTGTCACATTTACCCTTCGAGTCTGGGAATTTTTATTAAAACGCAAGACACCAGCCAACTCCTGCCGGCACTTCCCGGCCCGGGTGCATCTCTCACTCCTGCTGCCTTCCCGAAGACCTAGCAGCCTCAACCACCTTGCAGGGGAGTACCGTCCTACGACAGCGGAACCAGACCCGGCCTTTTTAACCTTCACGACCCGAACTTTAAATAAATAATAATTGTTGATACTCGGTTGTTTCTTTTGAAAAACAAAGTCCACTTCAGATGGTACCGAACGTCACAATGTCAAGGGGAGGTCAAGGTCCGCTTATGCACCCATGTCACGTTTACATGTCACATCATAACACCTAACACGTCAGTTCAAATTAGGCTGTGTCTACACTTACCATTAAATGCGACGCAGTTCAATGTGTCGTCCACCAGTTGCTCTAATTTGTCGCAAACGACGCTGGTTATTGTAATGAACGCTGCGTAATAAATTTGGATTTTCCCGGGCACGTGATTTAATTTTGTCGAAAGCTTGTATAATGCGTAATTTCATTTCTGCTTCAGTTCTGGACTCTTTTTTAAAGACCAGTTGTTTGACCCAACCCCAAAAGAAAAAGTCTAACGGCGTTAAATCCGGTGAAAAATAAAATAAAATAAAATCGCCCCGCTCTTCTTGTGCTGGAGCCAGGCTCGTCTTCGAAATGACTTAATATTTGTTCCTCGACTCCAAGAGCCATGCGGGTTCCTGATTCACCCGTAGTTAAAGGAACCGGCCGATTATTTTCCCGCAATCGTGTAATAGCCCTTACAATGACACGTGCGTTCGTTGGCTGTCTTCTAGCAGGAAATCTTTCAGCGTACAATCTGAGAGCGGCACTGCCGTTGCACCGGCACTCACCATAAATAAGTATCATGTCCATGATCTCCTCAGCACTAAAATTAGATGGCATATTTCTTCTTTATTATAATAATTCTTAAACTCCTATCAACATGAAAACATCAATTTGACATGACACCTACGTAACATGTAATTTTTCGCCCTCGAACCTTTTTGTGTCCTAATGAGCGAACTGGCTGAAGAGAAATAAATTGACAATAATGTCCGCTCAAATGTCAGTTCCGATGTGTTTGAATAATCTTGTATGTTTATCTCAGCAAAATGTGGTCTTAAATAACTTTTAATGTGTTAAACATACGTTATAATCGATACCCGAGGTGATAATGATATCGATAATCATACTTGCGGTCATAGTTAAAGCTGCAGTTGCAAGAATTTGTGTAATTACTTAGTTATCAGTAATGTTTATTATTAGTGTCACAGGATGATACAAATAGTGTTAACCGACTTTGAAAAAAGGTAACAATAGGTTTCTGCATAAATTAATCAATCAAAAGATAATGAACTAATACTAATAAGAAGTGTGGTATTATACTAAACTCGACCTGGCCATTAATGTCCTTAAAGGTTTGCTTCTCGTCATGTTACATACTGTATATTGAACTTTTAAACTTTGCATTTTGATTGTATTTAAATCATTTGTGAAAACGTACTTTATCGTTTTTTTTATTTTATTTAAGTATTGATTATTAATTTTGTTATGTACCCCTCAACTACGGACGGGTTTTTTGACAAATGCTTTTTTTTTACAGAATTGCTGTAAAGTTAACAGAAGTTCTTGATGTTATATTCACATACTTCGTATATATATTGAATAGATTGAAGTTGCGGGTGAGCTGTTTAATAATTTATTATAATGAAGCTGTAATGTAATATGAGTCCGTAACCGGGGGTCACAACCTTCAGGGAGGGAGGTTAAAAAGGTTTTTTTTTCGTAAATATGTCGATAGGTACTAACCGCCGCACTCAGTCAGTAAATGTCAATTACCATAAGGAGAAATAATAACTACTCGTAGAAGTGAAACTCCCGGCGGCTGACGCGCGATCGGCGCGTTTGATACCTATCGCCTGGTGACACTTGAGGTGTGTAGTCAGTCAGGGGCGTCACACACGGAATATATATTATAGCAATGCATCTTACGATATATTTTCCGTACTAGTTGACAGAGTCGACACCCCTAGAGTGACAGCCCTAACTTGTCCGCGGATGACAGAGGGACGTAGCGGGGTGAAGGGGGAAGTAGGTATATAAAGCGCGGCATTTTGGGCCTGGGCAATTTTGAATTATCTTTTTTTTTATTTGTGTTAAAAATGAAGACTCCATTTTCTTTTAGAACATAATATATATTTGATTAAACTTACCAAAATGAAAAAAGAAAGAAAGCTCTATTAAAAAAAATATAGTTTTCGAGAAAAGTCTTAATGAATTCGGAAATATATTTTTTTTCTGCAGAACTACCGGAAATTTTCCAACCAATCTTGGCACAATTGCACTGCTATAAGAAGGAGTAGGAAAAAACATTTCCTTCCCTTATATCGTGCTACGGCCCTTACATTTTTGTTTTTAATTTCAGGTATACGATTTAGTACACAAATTCGATGGAGCAGAGATGTGCGCTGTGTGTTCAAGTGTAAGAGGATTTGATGATTTCTTGTAGTATAATTCTCAGTATAGTTTGATGTAGTCCGTAAATTCAGTATCAAAGGATGTTTGAAGTAGTGACTCAAAGTTTCATCGGTGTGAAACCCTATGAAACGTGTTGTTTTTAACTCGGCCTATAGAGATTTGATATCGATAAATTTGATGTCGATATTTTTTAGAATATTCCCATCGCAAATTCCCAATGCGTGATGTAGAGCCTTTTTAATGTAATAAAACTTCAAGGATGTGAATTCAAATGAAAATAAAACTATTTACTATAAGTGCAATTCATACCTAATGCAAAATTTAAGATTGTTTTGTTTTTGCTCCGAGTTATATCCATACTAAGAATTATAAATGCGAAAGTAACTTTCTCGGTTTGTTACGCTTTCACGACTAAACCGCTGAACCGATTACGATAAAATTTTACACGAAGAAAGCTTGAGCCCCGAGGAAGGCTATAGGGTACTTTTTACCGCGAGTAGCGATAAACGACGTCTACGCGGACGGAGTGGCGAGCAACAGCTAGTCGATAATAACTATGCCGAGTAGGAAAATACCACGTGAATGTAACACAAACTCATGGCACAGAATTTATAATAGTATTAATAAATACAGAAAACGCGCCTCGCAACTGAATCAGCTTCTACTACCCTGCCAAGTCGACGATTGATAACGATTGATGGCCGCTAGACGGCTTGTCACTGCGACGGCCGGCGAAAGCGCGAACGTACATTTTACTTTGTAACATTGTTTATTTGTTTCTTACGAATATCCCGGTAATAAATCAACGTTATTTATGGTTACTTAGGATTTGATCGATTATGTCACTTCGGCAAAAAATAATTGGTTTCACTATACTTGTACGTATTACGATATTTACGAGTCGTGTTCGAGGCAACCCTATGACTTTAGGCACACATCGATACATGTACAGACGCCGTTTAGCTCAAATTGCAAAAGTAGTTATCGCACTGCGCGTATTTAGTATGTAGCGACCGCCGGCCTGCCTAGTGCTCATGGATACAATTTTAGTGTCGCAGGATGATACAAGTAGTGTTAACCGCCTTTAAAAGAAAGTAACAATTAGTTTTTACATATATTGATTAAAAAAAAGTAGTATTGTACTAAACTCGACTAACAGGCCTATTCCCTAACGCACTCGCAATCGCAAGCCACTTCAAAATGGAACAATCGTTTTCATTTTGAAAGCAGCCTCCCCTTCGAACTGTCAAAATGAAAACGATTGCAATTGCGAGTCCATTAGGCAATGATTCTGCCGGTCGGTTTGCTTCTCGTCATTTTACATACTGTATACTTTTTCATTGGTTTGTTGTATTAATTTAAAAATGAAGAGAGAACGAATACCTAATACTAATTACTTTTAAACATTTTGATCTTGAGTGTAATATCGATATGATGTTTTCCCACATCACTATGGCATTCGTGCCCCGAGATTTTCCAGGTTTGTATATGAGAGTGTGGTGTGTTGCAGCACTTGCAGCGCTTGAAGCCAAGCCCATCGCCCAGCAGCGAAAGCAACCAAGCTACATCGGACTCCGAAGCCCAGTGCTGCTTATAGTGCTTATTGTGACGGTCATATTCATGTATTATTTGGTGATTTTAATGTGGTATGTCATGAAAGAGTAATAAAATTGTTTTCTGTCTTTGACATTAATCTATCGCTCATGAAAGAAATGGTCGGAAAGAATAGGTACAAAAAATAAATAAAGATTAAGGGAAAATGGTTAAAATTGGATTAAATAATATCAGCGCCTTGGGTAGCACCATAGTGAAATGATGCTGATTATGAAAAGCAGAAATGGCTACCGGAACTCCTCAATGGTACCTATTTTGGGGGTGGCGATAAGATATCTCAAGTAAGATAGTTGAGCAACTATGACTAAGCACATTGAAATGGTATAAATATATGTATAAATATATATTTAAATATAAACTTTCCCGCGGCGTTGCTTGCGTTGCTAGAAGTAGGACTACATAATAGCATAATATTAATATGATTACTAAAAAGCATAAAAAAAGGATTTTAGGTGGGTTTTTTTTACTGTTTCATATTCGTCTTCTCATCTAGTTTAAATTTTCATTTGGCGATAAGGTAAATCTCATGGGTACCCAGGCCAGGTTACGCTTATGTGAGCTTATACAGTTTGCGACTAATAATCAAACCTCGAAGTCGCGGTGGCACGAATAAAATTTTGCTAGGGACTTCCACGCGATATTATTTCATCGATAAATTGGACTTTCTTATGACAATAGTTATGTTATGACTATGAGATGAGGTATGTTATTAATATGCAACTTGCAATACCTATTAAACTGTATCATTTATACAGTATGAAGATTGAATTCCGTAAAGGTCGATTAAGGAAGATAACGGTTTTCATACTTTATGGATGTACTTCTAGGTTTTAGTTTACTTTGCATGGAAATTGATGAAATAAAAATTTAGTTGTAAAGGTTGATTTTTATTTGAATTTTAAAATTCCTAAAAAATTCCTAAAAACTCCTATATAGGTAACATTGACGGGTAGTAATCATCACATTTTAGTTAATTTTCAATTATTCTGTAGGTAAACTTTACAGCTAATATAAAATAAATAAATAAATATCAGGGGACTATGTCACACCAATTGACCTAGTCCCAAACTAAGCTCTAGGCTTGTACTATGGGTACTAGACAACGATATAAATACTTATATAGAGAAATATATACTTAAATACATAGAAAACATCCATGACTCGGGAACAAATATTTGCGCTCATCACACAAATATCTGCCCTTACCGGGATTTGAACCCAGGACCTCTAGCTTCGTAGGCAGGGTCACTACCAACTAGGCTATCGCGTCGTCACTATGAAGTGTCACTTCCAAATAAGCATTCAGTTATCGATAAATTTTATATCGGAAGGAAGTCCCTAGTTAATTGACGTTATTGCCACCGCGACTTCGAGGTTTGCTAATAATATAAAACAAACATGGGACAAGACCCTGGGTAGAGGAACGGCTGCAACCGCGGCTAAAACTGTAGTTTTTCCGTAACCAACGGTAATTTTAGGCTGAGCATAGACCTCGAACGGCTCAGGTTTATTAGTTCATACCCCGCATGCTTTTTGTGATACATTGCATCGCTGCAATAGCTTCCGGCTCAATAATGTCAAAACAACTGGTCAATGGATGGCTATAAGTATGCGGGATATCGACCAATGTAACTGAGCCTGTACTCGTATGATGTAAAGAATAAGTGTTACTAGGACTTCCAGTGTTTGGTACATTTAAACCAAGAAAACGTTCCTCGTCATTTCGATAGCAATTTCGCGGTTCAATATAAAATGTAGACGGTTTAGTCCAAACTCCGCACTTCAATAGCAATAAAATCAATTTTAACACTCGCATCGTAAACGTAGGTAGTTTGATTCCTCGAGTTTCGCAATAGATTTATATGCGCGAGCTATTTCGGTGGCGATATTAGGTGGGATGGGTGTCATAATATGTCTGCGTTTGTGTGTCGTAGTGTTCATTATATCGGTGAGTAGAAAAAAAAGTTCAACCTCACAAACTGTGCTGGTTCCGAACCAAGCTCTGGATATGTACTATTCGTAACGTGCTTTAATATCCAAATATTGGATCGGTGGATTCGATTAGAGCCTGTATTTGAAAATTTGATATTGTCTAGGATATTGTTCTCGATTATCTGATGTATCTTCGCGCTGTTTTACTTTACATGTCTGTTAGAATGTTTAGTTTAAATAATGTACATTTTGAACCAGTTCTGGTTATAGAAGTGTTCGAAGACTTTAGTGCATTGTCGTAATGATCTAAATAAATAACTGAACATAAAAGGACAAGCACGAAAATGACAGTGTCATTCACGATGACAAGATTCAAAGTTTTTTTTTATTGGAGACATGTGTACATTAATGTTAACTGGATCAAATCAACAATAAAGTTGGAAGGTAGCAACAGCATCTTCGCTATTATTAACATAATTAGATCGATGAGTTTAACTCGTTAGAATAGTTTCTGTGAACAGTTGATGACTATCCAAATAATTACGTAGTTGGCAAAAAGCCTTGTCTCAAGTTTTTTTTTGTCAAATACTTAAGCAGGACATAATAAAGTTTCAAACAAAAGAGCGATAAAGGGAACTTAGGCAAAGCCGAATACGAGTAGGTATGTTATAGGTGGGTGAATATTTGGCGTTTCAACCGCCGTCATTATTATTTTCGCATATTATTCAATATAAACTTAAGAACTTCCTTGTTATTTTAAATGGAATGGATACTACCCCCGGGTCCGCTGATTTAGACATCAAAAGTTGCTGGTAGCTATCATTATTTTCGTCAATGCGTTGAAGAGAATAATGACGGCGGTTGGAACGCCGGAATATTCACCCAGGTATCGAAGATCTGGGTTTCCAGAATTTCTCAAAAATATATATTAACTAAACTTAAGTTACATCAAATTAGAAACGTCTCATATTTGGAACAATAATAGTTTGTTCTGGAAACCCGCAAACTGGTGAGAGGAAACCGACGCAGTAAATAATAATAGTCGACTATTAAAAACATACATTGGAATAACAATAAAAATACAAGTGTTATTCTTATTATAACTTCATATACTTTCACGAGTACTTATTGAAAAAGTACGTTGGATGAAGATGAGACGGAAGGAGAAAGGAAAGGTTGGTAAGTCGGAGTAAATTAACTATTTAGAACGTTGTTGCACTTAAAATCACGTAATAGAGGTAGAACATTATTTTGTATATATTTGGAGCAATCATAAAAAGTACTAACCACCAAACGAACACCACGAGAACAAACTTAAGTTGAAATTTACATTATCATATTATTAAATGCCATTGTTCATAATTAAAACAATTCTTTGAATAACAAAATTATATTTAACTTTGTACAAACACCATAATAATATCAATAAATTAAGCAATTAATATTCCATTCATAAAGACGGATATTAAACTATGAACAATGACATTGTTTTTCGGTTATCGTAAAATGGATAATACCTTGTTTAAGTATAGTTTTATCCTGTTATTAACTCAGTCTTGTTAATTAAACCCCCTTACAATAATGTAGATTAAGATAAATAAAAATCTCTACGGAGGTGAGTAATACTGACATTGTTATTAAGTATGTGTAATCAATCCACAGGTAGCGGAGTCTCTGGATTCGCAGGCAACCGTGCATGACGTGAAAGATGAATTAGACAAGGTGATAGAGGATGAGATAACCGCAAAATTAAGTACAGATTTGCTGCAGAGCATAGAGAGGAAGTTCCAAGTCGACCTTGAGAAGTAAGTTAAACGTAGTGTTAAAGTACACGTCCGAAGCAATTTTGCTTATGGTATATTTTTTCGATTCTGATCTATAGATTGTCTGATAGCTATGGGAAGTTGTATGTGTGGTAGAATAAATATATTACTCACGAGACGTCAATTAAATTTAATGCTTGTCTAGTGACGTGTTGTCTGATTCTATTGCTATAGCAAAGAATGTGACAGCAGCAACTTTAATCAAGCATTAAATTTAATTGAAGTCTCTGAGTACCGCAGTTAAACTTGATTACGATAGAAATACTTTTACTAAATAACGATTCACTCTGTATTTTTTTATCAAATTAGTTATTTAAATACGAAAATAACTGTGTAATGATTTAGTGATACCGTGTCCATCAAGTGTAGTGTTGTTGCAAGAAAGGCTGCTGTAGACAGATATAGGGTGATGGAATCATACATAGACACAGGGACATGGCAAAAGCTAATTACTTTTGTGATGACAATATTCTATTTTCTAATATCTGTCTTAATTTACATATTGCAGCTCAGTGAACATGGTACTGATGAAAATCCGGCTGTTACTTCAGAACGGTACCACGCACATCCAGGATCGACTTGGGGAATTACAGGGTCAGCTGGAGACGATTAGGAAATCTACGGGAATCGAGGTATAATCCTTCCATTAACTAACATTATGTGTGTGTGCTTGTTCGATTGTTTCTTCTTCACGGCTCAACACCTCAAAGGATCAATGTGAAATTTAGGAGATAGTACGAAGCACGGAGATGGACATTGGACATAGGTACGGTATTTTCATCTATATATCCATAAACTAGTTCTATCGCAGACGGAGTCGCTAGTAATAGATATTTGATACATGATGATTTTATGATGTCGGGTTACTTATCAAATTAAATATCTTTAGAACGTATTGATCTAGTAGTCGTATCGTAAGTCATAAAGTTTTCGCTAAGCCTAGTAATTGCTTGAACATAAAAAAGGTATCGACTTACTCATAAGTAGCTACACATTTTACTTTAACTACCTTGTTGCAGTAACGTGTTAAAGTGAGATTGGTCTGAATTTAGTACTATATCAATAGCTGTGACAAGGTACTAAAATGTGTACTTATTTAGTTCAACATTACATGTAAGTAATGATGTTGAATGGTGGAAAAAGTATGTTTATCTATAGGTTAAAACCAGGAGAGGAAATAGAGAGATATCATCATGAAATAACCTTTGAATATAAATAAGAAGTAGGTAACCCATTAAATTGATTTGTTGACTAGACGGATGCGTGTCTCAAGGATAGGCTGAACGAAACAACAGCACTTGCCGAGAAGGCGTTGCATCAGATGGTGGTGTGCGGGTATGCTCTGATAGGGCATGACCCTGCGCAGGCGGTCAGCTCAGTGATCGAGATGAAGGATATGATCAAAACGCGGTTAAAGCCTGTAAGTATACACAAGAAATAGACCGTTTCTTCCAAAAAGACGAATTTAGCTTTAGTTGGTTAGACTTCAATCGGGTTTTTAACGGCTATTAAACCAGGTTTATGGTTTTAGTGCAAGCCGGTGTTAGAGAAGGGAGATTTACAAATAAGTTGGACACTATCAAAGTAAAGTTATTTTAGTAAACCACCAATTCTGAGGTGATTCAAATTCAAAGCACTGAAATTAAAATTTATATCATTGTAACTATATCCAACGGTCAGTCAATGTTATTAAAAATGAAGACCGCAGACTATTGAAATATTTGAGAGTTAGATAATTCCGAAAACCATGAAAAGGCCCGCCAGCAGTATAAAACACTGGTAAAAAAACAATTTTTGAACAGATCCACGCACAAAAGTCAGAAGTACAAACCCTGCTGAAGGTTTGCGGGCACGACCACGACACACTTAAAAAGGTCATCAAGTGCGTCATTTCCAAGGTAAGAGGCAAATAACATTGTATTCCTAAACTCACTATTTAATCTATTCCCTTTATACACACGCTCAGAAATATAACTGCTATTTAAGAATCCAGAGCAAACGTCTTATTTGCAGCTTTTGTTGTACCACCATGGAATGTTACCAAGTACCTATGTCTTACTCAGACAGTGTATTTTTTTAAAAATGTCAAATGCGGGCATTATGTATCGTAAAGTTTTTATAATAAATTTAGTTCTATTCTTATCTCATCTATTTTAATCATTATAAATACTGTTTTGTTTATGTATATCATAATTGACTTTATTGTCAACGTTTTACACGTCTCTTTGTGAGTAAATGCTTCCTTCAAATTCATACTGATGCAGCAACTTTGTTTTGATAAATTCTGAAAACGAAATGTGGGTCATAACACGAATTAGAATTCGGGCATGAATCATGTTCGCAGCCGCAATTTGTGACAGAATAAACTCAGTGGCCACGTTGTTGCTGTGGGAAAAAGTTTGTGGTTACATACATACATACATAAACTCACGCCTTTATTCCCAGAGTGGGGTAGGCAGAGCAAAAATTACCAACAACTCTAAAAACTTGTTGATAAATCTGTTACCACATTTTGCAAACATACACCCCCTTACTTAAAAACGTGGACTAAGCTTGGAGTAGTTTATGCCATGCTTTGTCACTTTCTGTCAGATGCAAACGTCACAATCACATCGTCGGTCTAGATGTGACACCTCGTAACTAATTTTTTTTAGTAAAATGAGATTTTGATGCAGAAAGTTTCAAATAGTATTTCCGGTGTTACCTCGTAAATGTCTTCTGCATTACAATTCATTTTGACGGCTAAAAACGACTTAAGAGTGACATCTCGTAACAAGCATTGGCTTAGTTTTCAACGCAGTTTTTTGTCTCTCCTGAAAAGTTTGTCAGTTTGCATATACGAGGTATCACATCTAGACCGACGACATGTAAGGGACAAAGCATGGCATAAACTATTCCAAGCTTATTCCACGTTTATAAGTAAGGGGGTTAGGCTTGTGGTTTCCGAGTAATATTTCAGTAAAGTGTTAACTATTGTATCTGTAAGGTTATTTGTATCCAAATTAAGTAGATATGACGTTAAGACGTTGAACTTTATTTTTCGATTACCCTTCCCGTATTCGAACGATAAACTATTGTAAACTCGCTCACTGAAACGTATGTGCGTCAAATTAAAATGCATAGTATTATGAATTAACGAAGTCGCACCCAACTTATTTATTTGATTGATTTTTAATGCAACACGAGGGATTTAAATAGGTACTTACACGACTTTATTTGTAAATATTGCATGGTATCTTTTCATTTTAGTCACCGCGAATTAAATCCTCGATGATGGAAGTGACAAGCAAGCTCATAGAGGGCGTCGTAGAGCTGACGAAGCTGATGGCTCATGGTGCCATGCATGAAGCCTGCCTCATCGAAGTCGTCAAGACTGTGGAGGACGAAGCATTCGAACTAGTGCAGACAGTCAGAAACTGCGCATTTGGAAACATGACGATGGATCCAGAAGCCAGTAAATTTTTAACTGACAACAACGCAACGGTACTTGATATTTCATCGAAGAAATCCCAAGAAATTAAAATAGACGGGAAAAAGAAAGAAGTAGTTGAAATGAAAGATTTGATTAGAAGGATGTTGAACGATGATAGTAAAGGTAAAGAATTGGATAGACGATTTATAAAGAAATTGAAGAATCTGCAGAAGGATCTCCGGTCAGTTGATGCAAATTCGATTCCTGTTGATGTAAAAAATAATGTGTGAATTGTTTTAAATTTTGTCTGCATTAAATCTGTTAAAAATATTTACAAGTTGTTCTATTATACCTATAATATCTCGTATTATCCTTATTTTTTTCACAATATTTTGGTTGATGATTAAAACACAGTTCATTTCTGTTTAATATTTAAACATCTTTGTTAATTAAAAAAATCGATGAATTAATTGACCAAACTGATAATGGCTATAGTTTTTTTGGAATTCAGAAAGGTTTCTATAACAAATCATGGAGTAATGAAAAATATTCGTGGTCGGTATACGTTTAATAAAAAAATCCTTTTCAAAATTATATACGCGCTATTCATAATTATAAACAAATGCAACTCTGAACATTTAATATAAACATGCCATGTAGGATTATACTTGTAATATTGTTGTAATACGGCAGTCAAAGGAAGATTATTGACTTCCTTCTTTAATTCCATTTGACTTGTTCTGGTAAATCGGGGTTAAACCAAGCTTACCGGCACTATTTATGTTGTCTATCGGAAAGAGGTCGCTACGAATATTCTCTTGCGTTGAGATGTTTACATCTTTTTGTTTATACGTTGAGTAAGGAGTAATCAGCAGTGAGAAGCTCGAAAACGTTTACAAATCTGTTGGTCACGTGTCGAAATCAGAAGATTTTTAGCTAAAATTAAAATTAAAACTGTATTTGTTTTTTTTTGGGGGTGGTAATGATCGGTAAGTTTCAATAAACAAATACATAGTGAAGTATGGTACGAATGCTGCTTCAGCGATATGTAGCGACTTCTAGGTTTGTTTTCAAAGCCTACTACTCTGCTGTCCTAAGCAATAACGCAGTAACTAAGATAAACCTCCTGTAGTAATATAAACCTTATTTTTAACGATGTAGAATTGAATCTGCTTTGGCAATTGAATATAAGATACTGTTTTATTGGGTTAGGAGGGCAATTGCTATCTGCTGCCGCAGTCGCCGCCGTTTAAAGTTGTAGCCAGGCCGGTATAACAAGTGCACCAAAATAAAGAAAGATACAGCTCTAAGAAAATATTTGATAAATAAAATACATCAAGTATCAGTTTTTATTGTGTCCTAAATATCCATATTCGCATTGCAATTAGAAATGCAACTGTCTTATTCTAAATGTTAGATTAATAGGGTCTTCTTGGTCAGCTTACTCCATCGTCGTTTACTTTTATCTTTATCTTTTAGATGGTATTAAACAAAGTTACTTTCTGATGTCTGTATATCCACTAACTCATCCTAAACTCAGATAATTTTTCACAGAAGGTTTTTATGCATAATACATTCTGCTTTTGTTCGGTCGTTACAGAAAACTCACATAAACCGTAGCGAAGCTAGGGCTGGTCGCTAGATGAATATAAAAAATAAACATTGACACATAATTATAGAACGGTGACTCCTACAAAGGATCAATGTGGACTAAAGAGGTCCTCACATAACCTTAACCAACGTTCCCTTAATCTAGTATCACCGTTACCATATCGTGTATCAGTGTTGAGGTGAATGCCCTCGTCACCTACATTTTCACTAATTATTTTTTCCCTGGCCGAGCGCCAGGTTTTAATGGATGTACAGACGGACGTCGAGCAAAGTGTTGCCTGTTTCGAATCAGCTTTAGATAGATTTAGAGTTTACCTATTGTGATTTCGAATGGATACAACAATTAGACTTGTTTCACACGAACCACAACCACACCACAACGCAACGGCAAAAAGTGGTTGCGACAAAAAAATATATGATTACCACTGATTGTGGTCCGTGTGAATAGAATTATTTATTTTCCTAGAAATAACCGCCCGACCACATCGCAGGTGGTTGCGATGTGGTGTGGTTGTGGTACGTGTGAAACCAGCCTTAAAAATCTTGTGTGTGCCATTTAACCAGACAGACGTACACAACAAAACCGCTCGGCACCAGAGCGGCTCATTTTTATTTAAAATTAAAATCAAAACAATAGACGGGCGTGGGCTTCGCGTCCTCTACTAAAAAAATCGTACTAACACAGATCAAAACTCACGTTCCCATGTCTCACTTTAAGCTGATTCGGTGCCGAGAGAGCGGTTCTCTGCCGCAACCATAAGGGTTGATTCTGGATTTACAGCTGCACTTGCAATGTGGTAACCTTTTAATATAAGGGTTGCATATTTAATAAACCTAGTGAAAAGGAAAATGTATGATGTTAGTAATGGGGATATATTGCGATGAATTTGATTGCAGACTGCCCTAACTGGAAAAGTGAAGTAAAACAATATTTATCTCGAAATAATTTAATTTCCAGCTAGAACTTGCCATTACAATGGTGACCTTGCGGTAGCTCTGGAAAGTGGTAACGTGTTCCAGCTGTATTCGCCCACTTCTGTCGCTAGAGCCGACCATACTCGTTAAAAAGTCTAGACTAGATGAACTATATTCCACGCCCAGCATTCTTTCGTTGTGTAATTTTCTTTACCGCATTTATTGCCAGCAACGTTAATAATAATTAACGTTGCTGGCAATAAATGCGGTAAAGAAAATTAACGTTGCTGGCAATAAATGCGGTAAAGAAAATTACACAACGAAAGAATGCTGGGCGTGGAATATAGTTCATCTAGTCTAGACTTTTTAACGAGTATGGTCGGTTCTAGCGACAGAAGTGGGCGAATACAGCTGGAACACGTTACCACTTTAATAATAATTATTAACGTTGCTGGCAATAAATGCGGTAAAGAAAATTACACAACGAAAGAATCTCTCGATCGGATCAATTATTGATCACCTTATTCTTCTAACCTACCACCAAGCAATAGTATTTGTATTGTTCTGTATGTGGTGAGGGGTTAGACAACCGGTGAAATTACTAGATAGCATAGAGGCATTCCACCTAAGTCCTAAGGGTTGGCAGCACATTTGCAGTCCTAGGATTGCAGTCTTGTGATTGTCTTGTGAATGCAAATGTCTGTGGGTCTTAGGGGGGTTATTATGACATAACAATGCAGTTCTGTTTACGCTGAGAGAAAAGGACAAAGCTATAAAGCTGCTATAGCTCCGTCCTTTACGCTCACCGTAAAATAAATGGCATAGCCACGTCATAATAACCCCCCAGATCACACTTACCACCAGGTGGCCTGTGTGCTCGTTTGCCTTCTCTATAGCCTAAAAAAAACTTGAACGTGTATGTGCTTTCTTACGGTATGTATCTGTCTTATCTATCTTGTATGACTTGTATCTTGTGTTACATACTATGCAGTTCATTTTACGGCGAGCGCAAAGGACAGAACTAATAGCAGTTACATAGCTCTGTCCTTTTCACTCAGCGTAAACTGAACTGCATAGTTGTGTCTTGATAACTCCCGACTTGTTTTAGGACAATAAAAACAATCAAACTATTTTTGGGCTGTCTCTAAGTATTTCTGGAAGTTTACAAAAGTGGTACAATGTTTCGAAAAGTAACTAAAATACAACACCTGCATCATAAATAATTAAATGTCACGTTTCACAGCCATTTCGGATGCCAACGACGTATTATATTGAAATGCTTGTTTAACAGCATAGCAAAATATGGTGTTCCATTATATTTGTGTTTTTTTTTAAACCACGGTATAAACATAAGTTACCTTTCCTATGACTAATCTGTATCAAAATTGAAAACAAGCTTTTAGTACCTTACAAACAATGTTTTGTAAATATTTAGCGCTAAATGCATGCGCGAGGAAGCCCGCATTATGAACATCCTGTACACTCGTCGATTTCTTGGAATTATTGGCCGAAATATTTCTGGTGCATGACGAAAAACCACTATTAATATTTGTAAACTGTTAATAAACAACAAAGACTGTGAAGAATTAAGACTATGTAAAATGTTCCCTTTCAGAATTAAAAGGTAACATTTTACATAGTCTTAATTCTTACTGTATCTTAATTAAAAGTGATCTGAGCTAGTTTTTTACCGTACTATAAAGACGGCACTTTGGCTCTATGGGTAACATTGCCCAACCGGAAATACCATGAATATAAAAAAAAAAAATGTTATGAAAAGACTAAGTTACCTACTTATATAATACTAGCTGTTGCCCGTGACTCCGTCCGCGCAGAAAAATAAAACATAGCCTGTTACTTAAGGATAATGCAGTTCTAATGGTGAAAGAATTTTTCAAATCGGTCAAGTAGTTTTTGAGTTTATTCGTTACAAACATACAAAAATACTAATATTTCCTTTTTATAGTATTACCGTAGATTTTATAAAATTATCTAAACAATTTAAGACAATTACTACTAAAATTAGCTTCAAGGGTGGGCAAATTTTACTCCCTAGTGTTAAAACACGTTCGTCTTTCTTGGCAATCTCAAGAAAAACGGCTCAGGGGATTTAGCCGACGCATGGACTTATTACTGTTGGTGTACACGAAATACTTTTTGAAAGTAGACGTTAAACTTTGTTTTATTACCATTAGATATGTGTCAAGGTCCTCAATGACGTGCGGAACTTACGAACCAATCGAACAGTATGACGAAACGAGCGAAATAGAACGAACCACAATTTTCTTCAACTCGTAATGGCCGCTTTGCTTTGCTTACGTTACGACTTTATAGCCGAATTTAACGGCGGCCGAGGCTCGCGTTTAGATTACGAGATTACCTTACCGATTTCTTACATTGATAATGTTTCTATTTATCAAATACAAGCTTTGGTATGGAGATAGTTTGAGGACAAGGATATTCAAGCTAGTATACAATATTAGGACTAAGTTCATGTTAGACGTGTAGCGTCCATCGAAATATAATAAGTATGGAAGAGTAATCGACGCTCAAAATCTGCCCCACTGACTTAGTGCCGGCGGGGGTGGAGCTATTAATGAGTGCCGAACTGTCTATCAGTCGACTTTCTGACGTAGTGTCAAACAGTTGTTTACAATCACAAAAGAAAAAAATCGATATTAATGATTACCGGATTTAAATGACGCTGCAACCATGCCAAGTTGCATTGTAAATTGGTGCAGGACCCACACAGATGCAAAACAAAGCGATATTTATTTTCATTAGTAAGTTATTGAATTTTTAATATTCCCATACCAAAATGTCATGGCCGATGTTATGCAATATATCTTTGAAAAATGTGAATTACAAGCAACTACTTAGAATGAATAGGAAATAAAATTTCATGTCATCTTTACTATCGTTAGTTTATGTACATAATAAAAAAAACGAAATATGACCTTTTTAAGTTTTCCAAAAAATTAAGAACGCCGTCTGGCTTGGGTGGATGCAGTTCGTCGCGAATTGCGAAACGAGAATTTGATGCCTAGCAAACATTGCAGGATTTGCAGCATCCATTTTGATGAATCGGATTATGTCATCACAAAAACTGGATAACATTTTTTTAAAGTCACAGCGGTCCCAAATTGTACAGTACGTTGTCAACATTTATTTACAATAATTTAATTAATATTTAAATGAATATCAGACGTCGAGGAGTTTATCACAGGTCTATTAGATATGTTTAGATGCTAAAGACTATTTGACGCTGACTACTCTTACAACATAATATCTTCTGATGTACCTACTATTTTACAACTTTATAATAGTGTAACATAACTATGTTCAATGATTCAAGGGGAACAATCATTCAATCATATAAAAAAATATTAATAAAATTCATTATTCAATTACTGTGTTGTTTTTGTATTAAACCGTCCACGTCAAATGTTGAAAGACATGGCCGCGTTCAAATAACCCTTATGAAAAAAAATATTGACAAATGGAAATCTTGTGTCAGAGAGCTTGTAACCAATTGCAGATTTTTGTCTTTCAAACGGTATAAAACCTTACTGAAATTACTGTCTACTCAAACGTTATACCAGCATCTGACATAAATGACTTCATACCTTAACTCAATTAATATTTAGTTGATTATTGGAACCACTCGATACATAAGATCTTTTCATTTCAAAAAGTGGGCGTTTTGGAGCGGATTTGTCAGTCGTTTTTGTTAGACGTTACTCTTCCATACTTATTATATTTCGATGGTAGCGTCATGGAACACTTAGAAATGAAAAACAATTCTACGACTTCTATCAATTGAATTGGCCTACCTAACATAACATAACTGGAACATATCGGGTATTATTTTTAATATAATATGTACTACCTCATGTTAAAAAAAATTGAATGCCCTCAAACGGCATACGGTAAAAAGCATCATTTAATTTACTCAATAAATAGTTACCTCAAGTCATACAGTTACAAATTGTTGCAAAACACTTGCAAGACAAACATGACGCTGAAATATAAAAAAAAAAAAAAAAAAAAAATATAATTCGGCGAGCTATGCAGAGCCCTACTTTTCCTAAAGATCCCAAATGTTTTTGTGTTAAGACTCACTTCACAGTTCAGCTTGCAGAAGATGGCATGATTCGAATTACAACTAACCCCATAAACTTGGATACCATGGTATTCAAGGACTGGCAAGTGGTTCAGATAGAGAAAGTAAACTATTACTTACCGACGTCAGTGAAGAAAGCCGAATGCCTATTGGGGCTGGAGGGGACAGACGCGGAAGCCGACGTGAGGAAGGCGCGCTTGACTTTCGTCCACTTGGAGGCCCGAGGAGGCCTGTGTTGCGGCGGGCGCGCCCCCAGTTCCAGGGAGCGCTGCTTGCGGAGCACGGGATGAGACGGTTCGGACTCTATGAAGAAGAAATACTTAAATATAAAATATGCTTATGTCTTAACACGTTCACGGACACAGCACCAACCTCGAAATTGCGTGATACGGCACCACAGACCACTTACCCTATAGACTCCGCTTCGGAACAGTTTGTCTAGTATCTCATTAAGCCAAAATGGCGGGGCGCGGGGGGCGGAAAGTGCACCGTGATTGGCTAGTTCAAAGTCAACGAATAATCAAGTGTGCGCGTCGTGGTGCGCGCCAATAGAACCATGGCAACCAATTAGTGTTCTGTGAGCATAAGCATGGCTTACGGGGGCGCCTTTGTATGCGGAGTCTATAGGGTAAGTGGTCTGTGTACGGCACAAATAAATTCCATACAACATTTTCTACGGCCATGGACGAACTGTCACATTTAACGTTGTTTCAAACATTGTGCCACTTTATGACGGAATAAATATGTATGTAATGTCGTACAATAAAATCTTACCTATTGTGGCAGCTCGTCTACAGCCGTGATGTGCCATAACACGTGTCGTTCCCCTTTTAGGGTAGTGCATGAGGTTGAGGTTGCCCTAGAGCTTTTTTGCTGTGACACTAGCGGCTTATGTTAAAACCTAAAACGGCACAGAGTCCGTGCTTCCTATAAATGCTATGGGAAAAGGCCGGCAGTGGACGGAGTTCCGTTTTTGGTGTAATTAAAAACACCGGCCACAGCCGCAGTGCCATTTCACGAGGGTCTCAGTTTCCGTCTCTCAACGTACTGTCCGTGAACGTGTTAATATGTTAAAGCACTGATCAGTGCCGAATTTTCACACATATTTTTTTGTATAATTACTTCATATAATTCTATCGTCCAGCATACCAAAGCCACTACTCTACATAATACAGGTTATGAATATAAAGTTACCGAGTTCTTCCGAGGAAGGTATAGTGAGCGTCAGTGCCGGTGGAGCGTCGCTGTCTCCTCCATCGCTCAGCGACCGTCTCCTCATCGGCACCACGTCAGGAGAACTCTTGGAGCCTCGGCTGGACTTCTTCCTTACAGACTCTTTCCTTGTTGAGATGATGTCACGCATCTTGCCCCATGGGCTTTTATGGAGTTTGTTTGGGGAAGGAGAGGTGGAGCTGTCGTCCTAAAAAAAACTTTACTGCTACAAACAAGAACTTATAATCAATTGGAATATTTCAATTTAAAAGCATTAGAGTGTTTTCAATCCAAGACGTCCCACCCCAAATAATAATAAATTCTACATACGTAAAGCCAAAAATTACTAAAATTACAGTCATCGCGCCAAACATATGTAAACGTACACCTTATTATCAGTTTCATAGGGGCGTTTTTGACGCTTTGGGACCGTATACTATATTTATGACTGTATCGTGGACTGAAAACACTTTAATAAGGCACGCAATTTTAACAATTTATGTATTTTACACCGTACGATTTTTTTGATTCAATTGTTAGTATCCTCACGGACGTGTAAGGCCCAGGGCAAAATATACTAAATTGACTGCAAGAATACCGGTACGCTAAAGGCCGTATTAATAAAGTCATCTTAGCTGAGCTGAGACGCCCCTCACAAGACACGTCAAAGTAAACTTCAAACTGTAGAAAACTGACATTTTTAACGCATCTTGAGACGATAATTACAGTAGAATTGTATAATTGTAGTAGAGTAGTTAATTAATACGGCTCTAAGTCAAAAATGTAAAATCATAATGTTTGTATTTTCGGGCTTATCGAGTCGAACATCGTGCATGATCATCCCACAGGTTGGCTGACCCTAGAAGCGGGGCTACTGCGCGCACCACGCACGTTTCCCTTCTTCGGTCTTCAGCTCCCTGAAGGTCATCGCGCATTACAACAACGCCTCGATACTAGACTAGCGTGGCATCTACTACATCGGCATCTACTAGGCGTCGATCAAGCGACTACTAGCTGATTTTCGCCGTAAGCGAGTGGACAACGCGCCGAACATCCGTGCTGGCCTGCTACGCCAAATAGTAGCATCTCAGATAAAACTTCTGTAGCAATTACAACCTTATTACTGACACGAAAGAATTGAATCTACTTTGGTAGTCTAATCTAAGATTTTACCACTTATTGGCTTAGGAGGGCAGTGTGGTCGGCGCGTTGCGTGCTGCAGCAGGCCGTTATTTGGCCGGGAGTGGCAAGCGCGTGAGCACCGCGGGGTTCTCGAGTGGTCCACAAGTGGGCCATTCTACTTTTTGATGGACAAAATAGAAATTAAAAAATTTAAGACCTATTATAAAATTCATAGATATCTTCAGATAATTTTACAACAGTCCCACAATTCTAAACCAGATCTCAGGACATTGTGAATAAAACAGGTCTGTCGACCAGAATTTGAAAATGGTGTGCTTTCTAGTATCCAGTTTTGTTGACAAATTATGGCTTTTAATTATGGCGTTCCCGTTATGGCACATTTTTATAGGCATCGAAAAGTAGAATGGCCCATGTGTCCACGAGTTGTCCGCAGGCCTTCAGAAGTCCGTAGTAGACATGTGGTGATGAGGTCCCGGCGGTGTGCACTGTTTTTACTTGAAAAATGTATCGTACACAAATCAAATCTAACTTTTTAATGTTTCACTATGAGCTGAAGCAGTGCCATTTTGGTACCAGGGCGTTGTGTGCGATGTCCGTTATGGTCCACAATCACGTTCAGTCCAATAATATACTCTACTGTACTAGGTGCAATCCGTCCAATCGTTGTGATTGAAACTCACAATGCGATTATTTGGAGTGATCGTCTATGACCACTTTAAGCATCTAGATGTCTCCTCCTTATCAGTATTTGTAACCCGACGGTGGGACTGTCACGCACTTTCTTAACTTTTTAAAAGTTAAGGTAGTATTTAATAGTTGTTAGTGTTACCTGTGGAGGGGCGTGAAGGAATGTGTTGTCGTTTTCATCGCAGCGGTGGATGCTTTTGCGGCAAATACCTTAAATATTAGAAAAGAAAATAAATTAAAAAGGTGTGGGAAAATATTTGTGTAGTATAATTGTTTTCTATGTACCTAAGTATTATTACAAGCCTTTTATTTATTTAATACATAAGTACCAACATAATAAACACTAACAAAGATGACAAACATTATCCCCTTCTTTGGAAAATCGAGTAAACATTTTGTCAAACCAGTGTTAAAGTCGTCACAAACCACGCGGCGGGTTTTTGGAAACTAACAACAATTTAGCCTAGTCATAAGCGTTAGACAAATGCAAACAAAGAAATTGCAGTAAATGCAAACATCATAAATGTCCAAGGGTCAAGGGGAATTTTTCGTCGTCTGTAGTTCCTTTTTATCAACCCATTTATAGTTTCAACAGCCTCTTCTGCTTTCCGATTTCATAATCTTTGACACCCACTAAATGCTGCCACTTCAGATTCCTTTCGATTGACCCTATTTCGGTTTGATCCGCTTCCATCACTCGGCGGTAAACACGTGTCTTTGATCATTCGCAGCACTCAAGTATAAACGTGGATTCCGACGTATCCAAACAAATGTAGCGTAAACCGAAGGAAAATAAAAACAAGACTGTTGAAAGTCACGCGTTCTTTATTTCGTATTTCGTTTAGTAATACCAATTTACCTACAGTGCGATGGCTCTTAGGATCTGCGGGTTTGTACTTGTCACACACTCGCTCTCATACGCCCTAATTAAGACCGAGTGAGAGAGAAGTACAAACCCGAAGCACCAGACTGTGATGCATTTAACAGTAATATTTACACGTAGAAACTTATGCGGTGAAAATTAAGATCTTGTTCGGAATGTTAATCCATTCCAATTTCGATTTCGATAAGACTTACATCGCATTTTAAAAGATTTGTTCATTCAGTAAACTATATTTAGGAACTTGATTGGGTTCATCCTTCTCTAAATTAACCATGCTACTAAGGATTGACGATGCTATAACAGTTTAGGCTTACTATTAAGTGCATACTCTGCTCCTCTAATCTTTGGTACCATATAGTATGACTTTCAAATTATGTGCTCATTATAGGGTTCATAATTCCGAAATAACAACACCAAATTGACAGCCGGATGGGTATTTAAAATTCTAACTTCTATGTAACAAAAGGTAGGCAATAGAAACACTGCCTGTGTATTTATGTTTCGCTTCCAGGTTAATTAAATCGTTTCAGGATGAAATCACAGACACCAGACATACGATACGATACGACGAAAATGTTTTCTATCCAATTTGAGTATCGATCGATGGCTGTGCATGTCTTCTTGAATCAAAAACACGATACTCAAAAATTTGGCCCCGGTTCGTATAAAATACAGTGGGGATTCACCAAACATAATAAGTTATACCACACCTAATCTGCGACACAACAAGCACTATTAAGTACTTTGAGTTTCCAATACGATCAAAGTTAGTCAATAAAACTTACATCAACTCGATTTTATTCCAAAAACCCAGCGATACGATATTCGAGCGCGGAAGCGAGCCGATGTAATTTAGAAATAATACCTACCAACGGATGTTTGAGCAAGAATGCGATGCCATAGCGCGATCTATTTCTGAGGCAATAACTATAATGGTTTTATGAATAGAATGGCGCATAAAGATATTTATCCTATAAATAATTCGGCTCGTATTTTTATGCAGAAACTATCGCTGAACATTGTTCATGAGCCCATATTAGATACCTATTAAACCGACCTATATATCTAACCGATTATGTAACCAATCAGGGCCCCTAGCCAAGATGCAAACGTTACTGGGTGAATATTTGGCGTTTCAACCGCCGTCATTATTATTTTCGCATATTATTCAACATAAACTTAATAACTTCCTTGTTATTTTAAATGGAATGGATACTACCCCCGGGTCTGCTGATTTAAACATCAAAAGTTGCTGGTAGCTATCATTATTTTCGTCAATGTGTTGAAGAGAATAATGACGGCGGTTGGAACGCCGGAATATTCACCCTACTAATGTTTTTATTTTCTTTCACTCAAAATGTATGGGATGACATTCTCGTACGCTACGATAAACCGCGTGTTCGACTGTCATCCCATACATTTTGAGTGATAGAAAAGAAAAACGTTCGTAGAATTTGTCTTGGCTACGGGGCCGAGATTTTAGGCGGTAAAAACCATAATTTCAAAATGCTATGGAACCTTGCCATAACACGAGTAATTAGGAGCCAGTAGGTACGTTGAAGTTTCTGGACATCTATCGAAAGTAATGTCGAGAGATTTCGAATTTGGAATAAATAACTGTGCAGTGAAATTCCGTAACATTGTCATATCATTATTTGAAAATGGAACTATTTGTACAGTGCTAGCGTTCAAAAAGGTTAAAACGGCGCAAGTGAGAAAAGGTCAAAATGAAACTGAATAAAAAAACGGTGAATATAATCAGTATTGTTACCCCAATATTACCCTCCGGGTTTTAGAAAAAAGCATCATTATTTTAAAAAGATCAATTTTATTCGCCATATAATTTTATGTTTTTGTACATTTCACTAGGTACATTGTATGAAACAAATTCGCTCCCGCTGTCTGTCTGTCCCTATGTATGCTTAGATATTTAAAACTACGCAACGGATTTGATGCGGTTTTTTTTAATAGATATAGTAATTCATGAGGAAGGTTTTAATGTATAATAAATTCTGTTTTATGTACGGGTGTTACAGAAAACTCACATAAACCGATGCGAGGCGAGGGAGGGTCGCTAGTTTGGCTACAAATCAAACAGAACGTCTCGGAAAATTCCAGAAAAAAATATTTGAAATTTGTGGATTGAGCACTTTCAAATGACCCTCCGTTTGCTATTATCAAATCACTTTCATTTTCCGACTCCTCATACAAATGTATTACTTACAGAAAAAATTACATGTTTTTTTTACTAAAAACAGATGCGGGCAACCAAGTTATATATACAACTATGCTAAATTTCTTGTTAATAGGGCTTCTCCCTGCATACTCTCCATACCTTCAGAGAAAAACTGCTGTAACACACAGACAAACAGACACTGGGTAGTGATTCTGTAAACAACGCCGGTCGTGCGGACTGTCGAGTGATATCCAAGCGGCGAGATTAAGTAGTCCCGTCAGTGCGAACAAAACACATTGTAGCGCGTGCATTTTCAATTAAGCAGCCTTATACGTTCGACCCATCGTGCTGCTAAATTGAAAATGCACGCGTTACAATGTGTTTTGTTCGCACTGACGAGACTATGATCATTTGTTTGGATGTGATCATTTTGCGAATCGGTAATTTTGCGACCTAGTCATTCTACTAGCGACCGCTAGTAGGTTGGCCCTGGGGAGGTATTTCAAAATATTGTAGTTTAAAGGGTGCAATCGCGTTAAACTTTTTTTTGACTATCAAAAAACAACCGACTAACCTGGCTCCATCCTCAGCTCTTCGCATGAAGAGTTAGGCGTGAGCGACAGGGCACTGCCCGGCGTCAGGCTCGCTGAGTCCCGCTCCGGATGGACCAAGCCCTGGACCTGACTAGTCGAGACCTGATTCACCTGCCCGGTGGCAGGGCCCTGACTGGCCTGGCCCTGATTCGCCAGTGCTGATGCTGGACAGGACCCTGCTAGGGCCACAGCACCCACCATGGCCCCCGCGAACACTGCGCCTCCCGTGGTGGTGGGCGGCCATTGGGCTTTCTCCCATCTATGGGAGAAAGTAGAATTTTGAAAACAGACAGTACAGTATTAAATGTTTATTCACAGTTTGTTTTTACATTTAATTTTTAAGAAATTTAATCTATGGAACCAGTAATGGACATTTGATTCCTATTTTACGGAAGATAAAGGTTATTCATTTTGTTTTGCAACAACCAATTTAGGACCGTATGAAATTTGAATTCAGGTGAAGTGTCCATTACTGGTAACTGTCAGCTAAAAGTGTCCATCATTGGTGCCGTCTCACCCTACGCATATTTTCATTAAGTGTTACGATTTCAGGGGGATACGACATAACCCTAACCTAACCATTTTCAAAAGTTCAAAATACATAATGGGTCACATAATGGTTATAATAATAGTAATATGATGTTTTTATTTCTGAAACCGTAAACTGTGGTAAGGCTATACCTAGAACCCATTTGGTTAGGCTAGGTTTATTTTATAATAATCCTGAAAAATTCAAGGTTTCTGAAGAAGATCTTGAACTTAATAACTATAATATGTTATGTATGACACCAAAATTACTTTTGACAAACTAAAACTGGACATTTATTTGGTTGTCTCTCGTAAATCTCTAATAACGTTTGTCCTAACGCATTGTTTGTTTGAATTATTGATTGTCATAAACTGGTTTTAGGTGAATTAGATGTTTTCCAAAAATACCTGCGCTTAGGTTAGGTAAAAAATCAAAATTCAAGCGGAAGTGACTTTGAGATAAATGAAAATTCGGACAAACGATGCATTAGGTAGGACCAATGACGCTTCGGGATTCCAATATAGGCCCTATTTATTTTTTAAATAAAACATCAGCTAGAGAACTCTCATAACTTTATCAATTAGTCATACATGAATGAAGTATAGCGTCGGTGATATTGCAAAACCGCATAACCAACAAATTGATTAAAGAGCAAAATAAACCGTTACATCTTCGAAAAAAGGTGCATTATGCTCCTTAATAAAAATGTTACTTACGCGGCTTTGCAGTCTCACCGACGATAGGTAATTTTCAGTGACTGCCCCACGGCACTACTAAACCGCACTACTGACCAAAATTAGTATCTTAAATATGAGGTAGGTTTAGGTTATGTTAGTTCTTCAGCAGGCCCGGAGGGCCAAACTAACCAGAAATAGGAGCTCTGCGAGAGCAGAGCTCCGTCGACTCCGTTAAATTTGAATTAGAAATTATTTATGATACTAATTTTGGTCAGTAGTGCGGTTTAGTAGTGCAGTGGGGAAGGAGGGTAATTTTCGTGCCGCAACGGAAAAGTTAAATTTTCTTTATTTTTGTCCTTAACAATGTACACTTTTTTTGGAAAACGAACACTGGCGAGATAAGGCCTCATTATTTTGAATCTCACAGAATAATTCAACATAGAGACTGTAGCCTTGTAAAAGTAACGATAAAATAAACTACAACGAAATATAAATACGCATAAATAACGAAAAATGAATTGTAAACTGACTTTGTATTCCTTGCCAATCCGCGAGTAATATGCACCGCAAATAGCTCCAGCGTTGCAACTGCGCGCGACTAACCCGTCGTGATTTGTTTGAAACGAGAACTTCTTGCGTTTTATTTGATACATCTACGAGTACAATTCCTAACGTTTTAACAGTTCAGGAACGATCCGAAATCCGGGAATTTATTGCAAAATGTTATGTATCTTTGTATTGGTAATATCTATTGATAATGGTCTGAAAAGGTAAATATGACCAGAAATCCAGTTAAAGTTCTCCATTTTTATTTTGGTTTCTTCCTTACTTTGTACCTTGAGAGTGGTAGCGAGTTTGTTTTTCGCATGAAATATCACTTGATTATTAATTATAAACCTACTTTAATTAAAGCATCAGTGGACGGGATTACTTAAACTCGCCGCTTGGACATTCACTCGTTCGTCCATCCGACCGTCGTTGTTGAGAGAATCACTCCTCTGCTCAGATCACAAAACTTCTTCCGGAGCTAAATGACCTAAAGGAACAAAGACCGAACTAGTTTCTTTCACTGACTAACCGAAACGGGAGCGCTCCCTAAAGACCGAGCGGGTACAACCTCTACTCGTTACGACTGTCCGGCAGCTGACGTTTCCTTTACATTTTCGATAACGATAACGATAGCAAAGTCTGTGGCCACTAAAGAAAGAATAAAACTTGTTCAATCTGAAAGCCGCAACCACTATAATCCTTAAAATATCTTGCATGAATTTGAACACCAAACCAAACCAAACCACAACAAAACATATTTAACATATTAACACATTTGACGGAAATTTGCAAGCCCCAGATTAAAATAATACATTCATGCTGAACATTTTAGTTAGGTAAACAATATATAAGGGGTCTATATCGTATCGAGTGACATTATCATTGTTTGGCCTAATGTAACGTTTGGTCATAAACGGTGTTTACAATTGAAACGGTATATTTTTGAATTATTATAAAAAAACTAACCTAACGTAACGTAACTTATCTACAAAATAAATGTTTGTTAAATTCTGTTTGTTTGTTGTAGGAGTTTTTATTTCAAAATACAAATAGGTTAATAGATATTTTTACTGTTTAAACAATAACAAACAATATATTTAAATAAAAAATACTTATTCAGACTGGAGCGCCTATGTAAGTTTATACCATTTAAAGTATACATAATTGAATAGGTAATGTTTTTATATTTTGTGAATTAACTAGGCGTAAATTCGTTGATTAACAAAATAACTAAGGTCATATTGTAACTTTTCATACTAAGTTTAAAAGTAGAACACGTCTTAGTATGAAAAATTACAATAGCCCCTCAAACGCAATTGCCCCGCCTAACCTTATAATATTCCGAAGAACGCAAGTAAGTAAATAGTTAAGAAACAACCAATAACAGAGTTATTAAATTCTGTAATTTCAGCCTAAAATGATGTTAGGTGAAAGTATTTTAGACTAAACAATACATTAGGACAAACAAATTCATGTCAACAAGTCGGGGAAAAATAGTTTAGTGATAGTAAGGAAGGACTAGGCTATCATATCATACAAGGTGGCAAGGTACAGTCAGCATCAAAAGTAGCTAAGCATTTAAAACATGCTCAAAATGATCTAGACACGACTTATTCTCTTGGCAATAGAGTCGAGTGCTGATCATTTTGACCTCTTCGGTTGCGAAGCTCCTTCTGCTGCTGACTGTAGGTACGTTATGGTTATTGAAAAGTTATCATATTTTCAACGTTTTGACAGCTCTTATTTACTTATATTGTTTCACAGTGCAGAATAAAATCCCAGATTGACTTTTAACACAGTATATCTATACTGTGCTTTTAACCTGCGTAAAGCAGTAGTGAATACGTTTTTTTTGAAAACCGATTAAAAGACGGTTGGTATCGTATTTTTCGGTTTTGAGACTACAAGTATAATTATATGGCTTCTTCTGAGCTTCTTGTTGGGCAAAAATTAACTTGAATAAGAATAAGAATAAAACAGAAAAGTTATTCTCATTCAAATCGATTTGAATACGAATAATTCTTGTACCTCGTTAGTTGAAATAGAATACTAGTGAATAAATCATGGTACTTTTATTTTAAATGAAGAATAAAATTTGAAATAACTATTTTGGAAATGGGATTATTCTAACTAACGTTTTATTCAACTAACATGTTATTTGGAATAAAATTAATTTTGTAGTACAATAAATATTGGTTTTGGCACATTTTTTCAATGTAGGTACTTACGTGTAAGTAAGTTTTATGACGTTTTTTTTGGTACCTTTGATACGATGGTGATGAAGTGAATCCCGGAATTCTTTCATGGCTAAATGAACCCTTCGCATTAATATATTTTAAGTTTAATATGTTTTGTTTGTTTATATGAGTCGAATACATTTGATGTCATTGGTTTGATAATCGATTTAAGATTTAATTAAGATAGCATAGTGGGTATAAATTAGACCAGAGTACTAGAGTTTCTACCTGTACTGTACGTAAACATTACGTAAGTTACATTTACCTACTGTATTCTTATTCAGATACTTTTATTCAAAATAAAAAATCATGAATGAATGTAATTGACTAAGAATAAGTTATTTTTATTAAATTTTCCCACGTACAAATTATTCCCGACGAATTAATCTCTAACAATGACATTGACGGCTTCAAGCACATTTTTCTTGAAACTCGTGACCGTACAATCAGCCCCCTATTTTACCTTCTCTGGACTTTTCAGTATTTTTTGCGCAGATGTTATAAATCCCAGTAATGTAAAAAAAATACTGTGCAATGTATACCATTTTGTCAACTGTTACATTATTGTTAAGGTGGGCAGGTATGATAATGAACGTTAGTTTGGGACCTATTTTAAAAAAATGCTTCATGTCATCAATGTTCAATAAAGATGCCAAGTCATTTGTAACTTATAGTAACTTATTGTTGTAAAGTGTCAGATTGACTTTGGACCTACGGGGTGGGTCACAAATTTAATTCTTTGACAAAACCCTGTGTGTCTTCTCAAAGAAGTAAAAAAAAAACGCGTGATATGTTCCCAAGCACATAAAATGTCGGTGAGTTCATTAGGAAGTCTAAAATAGACTAGTATCGATCGCCGGCATTCACTGGCACGTGTAATGACCAGCTGACAGGAAATATTCGAGGAATTTGTTTTGTTTCACGATATAATGTGATCAAATTGACCATTTTATTCCTCACAAATTGGTATATCATTGTTTTATAAAAAAATACTTCTGCCAGAGATCACGGCCGCGTACAATTCGTAATTTTGTCATCCCACGGGAACCGTACATTTTTTCGGGATAAAAAGTAGCCTATGTGCTATTTCAGACAAGATATTATCTCTGCACCAAATTTAATCCAAATCCGTTCAGCCGTTCTGGCGTGATTGAGTAACAAACACTCAAAACTTTTGCAAATATTAGTAAGATAAGAAGTAAGATAATCAGAAATATAGGTACAGTTCATAGACAAAATGTCTGACGGTAACGAGAAAGATTTAAAAAATTGAAAAAAATTATCGAGTTGTCATTAGCGGCCGACACGATAGATCGTCAGCTTACGTCAATACCTACTATAAATTTTGGTTTCTTTATTATGATTTTTGATTGATTTATTTATTAATCAATCAATCGCTATGTTAAATATTCTCTTAGTATTGTCAGCATTGTATTATGATGGTACCTACACATTAAATTATGCTTAACTTTCGTCACACAATCGAAGAAAATAACGTTTCTTAAATTACTATTATTATTTTTTTTAGATAAATATCCTATAAGAGGTTGAATTTTATTAGGATCCCAAAAAATTTTGTGTAGAACATTTAAATTTAGTTGTATACCTTTTTAGTGATTCACGTGATTTATGCTTGTCATTGACATACATACACATAAGGATGGTGCTTCATTGGTATGTAATATATTCACCCGAAGGGGAATACCCTGAGGTGTTAACGTGAACAATGTTAACTCTAGTCATAATAGGTCTAAGTGCTTAGAATCCATTTATTTAACAAACTTAAACTTTCTACACCTAAGTTTTTAACTTTTTAACACGCTTTTATTAGTTAATTAACAATGGAATGGAAACTTCGGAAGTTTGAACCTATAGTGCAGTCATTGAAGCATTATTGGTCCGAATTTTTTTACTGTGAATCGAATTGCATACAATTTTGGAATTAGGTTCATCTTACCCTTAACTTCAAAAGTGAAAATGATTTGAACTCCGCAACCACCCTGGGGGTCGTTACCACCACTTCTCGGGGGTGTTTGTTTTCTCGGATATCGATAGAAGGCCTAATTTTAAGCAAAAAATCTTCTATAAAGTTTTTAGAAAAATCCAATACTTTTCAAGTTATTGGCAATTGAAAATTCGCAATTTTTTCACGTTTTTCATCGGTTTTTTGCAAATATCTCCAAAAATATACGTTTTATCGAAAAATTTATGAGAAACAAAATTGTAGCAGGTAAAAAACTTAACAATTTGGTTTTTTATAAAGTATTCTAAGTGCAATATTAAGCTAGATATTAAAGATCAAAGCCGTTTTTATATTGTCTGAAATTTAATCGATTTTTAGCGGCGAGCAGATGCATTTTATGCATTCTAATAAAAAAAAAGGTTTTGTAGCGCTTGAAATAAGCTTTAAAATGAGCACTATTAAAAGTCTTTTGCACGTAAAATAAGTGAGCTGTATTGCAAATAAGAGGAGCATCTAATGTTTATCCTTAAAAATCAATGGGTTTCACAAGTGCCATTTCCACCAAAATTAAAATTAATCGTATTCCGCCTAGAATTAACTTTATTATAAAGAGTTTGATAGATTGCATCAGTTTGGCTGCTTCAGGAAACATATTTTTCAAAAAAGTCACGATTAAAAAAAATCTAAAAATTTCAAATTCTTAAAACACCCACCTTTTTTTCATACTATCTCAAAAATGACGACAGATACGTATAAAAGTGTAGGGATACAAAAATTAGGTATTTTTCTTACAAACAATTTGTTTTTTTTTGTTTTTTCTGTTTAATAAAAAATGACGGAGATATAATTGTTTAAAGAGCGCGTGGCAGCGCAATCACAGCCTCTCTTAAGCCCTTTAACCCTTCACCGTTTTAGAAAAAGGTTTTTTACTATGTATTGCAATAAAGGATGTTGTAGCTCTCTTAATTACCTTTACAATGGTTTTTTATAAATTGTGATAGCATAAAAATTGAAGGAGTTATGGTCCAAAAACTTATGGTACTAACTTATATACGTAAAATGGTAGCAGTGATCATAATAATATTTACTGTTTTAATTTAGGGGTAGTTTTAAGGGTAGAAAAGCTTAAGAATATGATAATCATTTTCGAGAGTGTGGAACAATATTTAAATCCTTTTCATTTCATAAAAAAAAAAAAAACAATTTTTTATCAAGGGGTACTTTTCAAGGGTTGAAAGGGGGTTAAAAATTTGATAATTATTATAAAGAATATAAAATATTACTTACTCTATACTTACATCTTTTTATGTCATACCAAAGTATTTTTTTGTGATTTTTTCAATTTAGGGGTTGTTTGCAAGGGTTGTAAGATTTTCAAGGGGTTGAAAATGATTTTAATATGAGGTAATTGTGTTAGAAAACACTTTACAATTTCACCACTTACTATAGACATGTTTTCTAGCGATAAAATGGCTCAATGTAAATTTTTCCATTAAGGGGTTGTTTACACCCCTTAAAACTAATAGGCGGAGTTCAGATCATTTTCACTTTTGAAGTTAAGGGTAAGATGAGCCTAATTCCAAAATTTCATGCAAATCGGTTCACAGTAAAAAAATTCGGAGGTAAGACCGTATTTTTCGCTTCAATGACTGCACTACTACTGATAATTGCTGGAGTAGCTTAAAAATCTGCATTTTTTTGATCCTGTAATTGAAGTTTTACGAAGAAAATTAATAATTTTCTGGGTTACTTACAAAACTTTTTTTTTATTTATGTAACATTTTCTGACACGAAAATTTCACAGATAATCGGGAGATCATTGTTATTTTTAAAATTTCTTTTCATTTAATTTTTTTTTTTTTTTTTTTTTTTCATTATTTGAGTACTGTCTTTTGGTGTGGTGTGGTAGGTACCCTAATATTATTTAAAAAGATTAAAATACCGCTGTCGGTATACAACCAGTTTGCCTTTTTAAATGTAAAAACATCAAGTAAAATGGCTTTGTTAAATATCTCACCTAAATGCCTTCTTCACTTTAGTCCACTTAGAAACTTTCGATTTATCAACTTCTTTTGAGAAAACTCCTTCCGACCTTCTTCTTAAAGGGGTGCCTGGAGACACGTCACTATCATCCCCTCCTGCAGACCGGGCCCGTTGCCTCCTCAACAGGGACCCTCCAAACCGAGAGTGCCCTTTCCACTTAGACCCCGTCCGTTTCATGCTTTTCCCTCCTGCCATAATACAGTCAAACATAGCCTCACCATACTCACTCTCTAATTCAGCATCCAACGCTTCATTCATCATCTCCAAATCTTTAGCCTCCAATCTTAACAACTCATTTTCTTGGTCTATCTTTTTATGCGTTTCATGCAGGCGCCTCAAATGATTTACGTCTTTCAACTTCTTTAGTAAGCGGTCGTTGTGTTGTTTCAGCGTCACAAATTGATCTAACAATTGTATTAGCTTTTCCAATTGATCCAGAGCTTCGACTGTATCTTTAGTTTTTACAGCTAGATCTTTACCGCGTTTTGAGGCTATATCGTCACGTTCTTTTAGTCTTTGGATCATGCTGTCGCACAGAGTTTCTGCGTCAATTACGTCTCCATCGTTTAAGGACCAGTAATATTCTGATGAGTTTGGTCCAGCGGTGCATGGTGATGATCCTTCATCTGATGGCGTTTGGGGTTTAACTGACAAGGAGGCAGGGGGTTCACCTCTTCTCCGTTTATGTAGCGAAGTGCCGCTTGGTGGTAGCTCTACCAGCTCTTTCTCCTTCTCTTGTGAGGCAACATTGCCGTCAGTGACGTCACTACTTTCCTTTAGTGACGTCATGCTGCAGCTGCTCCGTGTCTACACTATTTATAAATGAAAATAAACGCACGTGCACCCGCCGACGGGGTGAGACAAAATGTTACGGAATGCATTTCTCGATTTGCAGTAGACACATGACTCAGAATCGGTTTTTACATACAAATAATTACATATTTTTTTCCTTGGTCATAAAGGAGTTAGATCGATTCTATGATTTTTCCACCTTTTTTATTCTTGTGTTTAATGAAAACCATTTGGTGTTATTAAAATAAGCACGATTAGTTCATACATTATTTTATAAATCACTTTCAAGTCACTTTCACAAAACGATTAAATAAGTCTCGATGTTTTTATTTTTAATATTGTATTGATTCACATTTGCAACACTTCTGTATATACTAAAATGAAAACATATAAGCAACAGAGATATTTGAGAAATATTATCCGATGAGATTGTAAAGTTCCGCCCAGTTGCGCCGACGCACGGTAGGGCGGGCGGCCGCGCACTGCCGAACTCGCCCGAACCGCACGACCGTCGGCGAACAACTCCGACCTCGTATTTTTAACTTTACCACACAAACTTACATCTAAGCGAAGCCAAATCTATCTTTATTCCAATACTACTAACGATTAACGAACCGGCATTCCTTTCTCGTACCGTGTTAATGCTTTCTTATGCTAAGACATTACTTTCGTACACAGAACCCATTAACCCATTTTTGTTGAAAAAGGGAGTAAATAAAAGTTTTATATTTCATTCTTGCCTCTTTTATTGTCCCATTTTCAGGAGTTTTAGTATTTTGGTTTACTTATTTTTTTTTTCTGGAAAAGAACTTTTTTTTTTTTTTTTTTTGCCCCGCGGCGACTTCAACAGCTACTACCGCCGGGCTATGGCGTTTCCACGAATTAGTGATTTCGCCAGTGTCAAGTGTATATAAGTATAAATCAATATAGCAATAAAATACAATCCCATCTTCTCTGGGAAGATTGGGGGCAACGTTGTTCGGTAGTTTGTAGGACAGAGGTCAAGATAGTTTTAACCTATGTACCACTTCGAGTCCACTTGTAACGAGAAGACAGATGCCAGATACGCGAAATAAGTCCAAGTTTTCAATCACTGTGCAACAAAATGGCATAAAAAGTACAAATCACTATCAGAAAAGAACTTTGAACACCTAAATACACAAAAAAATAAAACTAAAACAAATTACACATCCGCCATCTTTTAACGTTGCAAATGGCCTCCCGGAAAAGAACTTTCCTGTGATTTATTTCTGAAACGACGGTGTGCTACCAATAAAAAATGGATGAGGTACCTACTCATTGATAACGTATCGTTTTTTTTTGTTGACAATCACGTGTGACTATGGTGTTACTACGCTCAATGGGTAAGTGATGGAAGTGATCCTCTCAGGCAGCGATTCTTAGAGCCGTATTAATACGAGTAAACTAATCTCAAATCTAATGCTCGTCTCGAGATGCGTCAAAAATGACAGCTTTCTATGGCTTGACGTTTACTTTGACGTATCTTGTGACGCGCATCTCAGCGAAGATGAGTTTATTAATACGGGCCTAAATCTTATAAGAATAAAGTAGGTACTTGTCTTAAATCTACACCTAATTTTGCTTTTGGCTATGGAACACTAAAAATATACTGACAGATAGTGTTATCTGGATATTGAAAAATCAGGCTTTAATGAATGAGTCTGCGTTTACCATTAATTTGTAAATCTTTCATACACTAAACCATATTGATGTATATGCTTTTTCCCAATATTTAAATCATGGATACTTTGGTTATTTGACATGTCCCAATTACAGAATGTACCAAAAGGTACCGAAATCTATCTGCGGTTTGATAGGAGATAACTTCGTAGGAAGTATTCTTATTATAAGGAAAAAATAAGATTTTGAACGTTGACAGCGGTAAAAAAATGCTGCTTTTATAGTCTGGAAAAATAGTCTTGAAATTAAAAAGTGGCAACACTGTAGGGTCGTCCCTTCTTTCTTAGATTGATTTGAAAAATGTGTTTGTTGAAGAGAGTGTTGCCACTTTTTAATTTCAAAACTTTTTCACCAGACTATACTATTCCTTCACATTCATCAAATACTTAAGATTGGCATTGTTATACTGCTGTCAACATTATCAATATTCAAAAACTTTGTGGTTGTGCAATTTGTCAGGTAGGGGTCTATTCTTATTCGGTAAAACCACATTGCTTTTGGCATGTATCTTATTGTCACATCTCGGCCGCTTTTAAACTAGTCCAGAATTAGGCGATTTAGTCGAGTCCAGAACTAGACGATCTAACTTGACAGCCGAAAATGTTGCCAGATATAGGAAAAAATAAATAGTGACAGGTTTATGTCCACAAAAATATGTCGATATAACCTTCTATAAATCTGATTCTATTTATATTTTATCAAGTAATTGTCGTCGAAACTTTCACTCATACATATTTTTATGACATACTATCTATGATCTGAAGGATGTACGGTTTAAAGCGGATATTTACGATACTTACTCCTCAAATTAGGAATAAAATACAAAAATAATGGCGTTATTACAACAGGCCATTGTAATCCTTTTAGGTGGGTTAGTACGCTACATTTCATATACCATACATACGAGTATATCATTCATCCCTTTCTTTCTGGCAAATATGAAAGTGCGATAGAGACAAACGCTATCGTCGATGATAATTCCACATCCGTTATGCGTTCGATTAGCTATCGATATTAACAGCTCTAGCCAAACTGTGGCAACATTAGTGTACAATGAACTGTCAAGTTGGTTCGCCTTATTCTGGACTAGACTTTAGGTAATGTATTGGTAATGTCAAGTAAATCATGGCAGCTATTCTATCTAGGCGATAAAATCCATCCTCTTTGACAAGTCTTTGACCCACAGAATAAGAACTATTTCTATGCTTTGACCTGTTATCATTTATCGTGAACGTTTATTTAGCTCTTATTTACTTGACAGTAATGGCGACCAAAAAATAATACCATAACACGTCAAATAAATTGTGGTTTTTACTAGTCTATTGCCAGTCCCTTTACAAAAAACTCGTATGGTTCGAACGCTAGCTGCTATGGCGGATATATCTATCTTGCTCTAACATCGGCATCCCTTTCTCACTACATATCCGCATCCGTCATTATCCGCCATGCATGATTTGATTTATTTACTGTTCGTCGTGTTTATTATGAATTTAAGAATGAATGAAATGAAATGAAATACTTATTAAGAATAACACGATTATTTGTTAAAATTATTACTTATTTGACGCAATAGTTTCGACCTCAACTTGGTTAGAGCCCGTGAGGATTACTGATCTGTGATGTGAAGCAAATATGCACTAGACATAACTAGCCATTGGGTTTTGCTAATCGGCATGAGTGCATGAGTGCTAGCTATTCTTACCTCTACAAGTCGAACTAGGTATGCCTAAAACGCCGGAGGGCTGGCGCAAGTTGTCCGCGATTGGTCTTTTAATACTAGTCTGTAACGATAGAGACGCATTTAGCGATAAGGGAGAAAAAACAATGGTAGCGGTACGTAGGCTATCATAACTTCTATCTGTCTTGCCAGTTCTTCAGTTACCGGTTCAAAAACTCTTTGAAAAGAAACACTGGCTGAAAAAGTAGCACCTTCTTAAATACATATTGTCAGCGTTCGAAAAAAGAAAATTTTGAATAAGAAATTTATTGTTCATCATGGAGTGGACGTTTTAAGTAAATTTATTTTGTATTTTGTACCAAAGTTTTAGATTCATGTTTATGTGTTTTAAAAAAAATGCACTGATGCTTTTGCCCTCGTAGCATTTTAAATGGTATGTACTTTAAGATGTTTATTTTCCATTTTTTAACATTATAATTACGAAATGATTTGGAGTGACGTATGAATTTTTCCAAGTCGCGTTGCGGCATATCGACTCAACGCTATGTTCACCGATGCTCCGAAATTCCCAAACTTTTAGGTATGTAGCGTCAATGAGTCGCGCATGCTCGCGGTATTCACTAGGTTCTCGGGAGATCATGCTAATTAACTGACTACCGAAGATGTAGTCAGTCCAATTAATAAGTTGCCGCAGAGTGGGAATTTAAGTGCAATGAGTAGCAAACGGACTGAAAACTGGAGTATGACGCTTGGTAAAGGCGAGGGCTGTGCAACGTAAACTTTCACGTTGCCATCTCCACACTGCTGTCATTTCATTGCCTTACTTTGAGTCTGGCTGTAGTTGAACAACTATTAGTATTAGTCCGTAACATCGTAAATTTACTTCCCGGAGTTTTCATGAATTTCATTTCAACCTGCGGTGCTAAATGTAATTGTCTTGTTTCTTAAGGCTGGTTCAGACAGGCAGAATTTAAACTGCAACCCAGTTGAAAATGGCAGTTCGAGGGCAGTTTGATGGAGTTGACGTAACTGCATTACAACCGTACAGTCCGCTTGCAGTTGGCATGCAGTCCTGTCGACCGCACACCGACTGCAAGCTAACTGCACGGTTGTAATACAATGCCATTTTGCAGTTCAAATGCTGTCCGTCCCAACTGGCCCTTATGGGAAGTCTGGTAGCGAAAATAGGCCTTAGTTTGTTCTAGTTCTAAGAGCTGGTTTGTGTAGGTGATCGCGGTTCAGCGGCGACATGGAGGACAAGGAACCGAAGAAGATTAACGATGACCTAATCACTTTTATGAAGAAAAGGAGTGACTCTGAGGTTCCAAGATACTCCGAGCGACTGAAAAACTATGTCACTATTCAGTAAGCATCACTCCTACTTTTTGTAAAGTGTACGGGCAAAACTTCGAGAAGTGTATTCAAAACAGAAATGGTAAGATGGCAATAAAAATCGAACCCTCGAAACACTGAAACAAGAAATTATATTTTTTAAGTTTAGGGTTGATTGTGACGATCCATCGCATGCGACTTATTTTCTAATTTAGATTACTTACTAATCAAAAAGCAGTAGCTAGACAGTGACACTAATAACTACGTTCAACTGCTCAGCAAGACTTCCTTACCATAAGCAGCGGTCTCTTCCGTGACGTGACGTCATTTTAAATTGTTTTTTTTACTGCATTTTACTTATTATTTTTAGACATCGACGAGCCGCGGCAGTCAAACGTGCTCACGAGCACCGTTCCTCCCGGAGGTCCAAGGAGTCAGAAACCAAGGACGGAGATGGAATTAACACGTATGACCTTTCTTTTATCTCAATAGCAGTTACTTTACAAGTTTAAAAAGAGAAGTTAAATTTTTAAAGTGCTGTCCATCGGAAAATAATTGGTATAGAAGTATATCGCCAAACCAAATGACGTTGAAATTGTCCTGTCTCCCATAACGTTTAAAGCTAAACGTCTTATGTCTAGCTGTTTTATTAATCAACTCAATAATCAGTATGTTTCGTTCAAAAGTAGTTTATTTCGGATGTTCTTGACGTTTTGAGTAGACAGCTTTTTTGGTAAGGTATTGGTCACAATCGTTTCATATGAGAATTTTATTAGCCAATAGTTTCTTTCATTAAAAAACCACTTGGACATGGATGGTTTAATACATTTACAAAAATTTATAAATCAACTAAAAATTTATAATTCGTACTAGTTGTACCCAGGCGTCATTTATTTTTTGAACTCTAGGTATAAACGTTTCTCGATACCTACGAGTGTCAGTACTTATATTCCATTTATTCCAAAGCTTATATTAGGTACATTAATTTTAATCTTATTTTTCATTCATTTGTGTAAGGCCGTTGTTTGATCCGTAGAGTTATAAACTAATTGTTAAAATTTGAAAAACGAATCGTTTTTTTTTTCAAATTTTAACAATTAGTTAAACTACTGATCAAACAACAGGCCCTTAGTGGTTTGTAACCGTACTAGTTATAGCATCGACTATGACATTTTAGTATGAGAATGTTGTCTTACTTAATAATGGAATTAAATTTCTTACTTATTTGTATCCGTATAGCTTCACCAATAAACAATGCAATTCGACGAATGGTAACAATTTGTATTAAATTTTCATATGACAAATGACAACCGTTACCCATGGTCTACTAATAGGCAATTCAGCACTTAATATTAGCCCCGCCCCCGTGAGTACTAACACCCGTCTTCACAAACGTCACTATGAGGTCTCACAGTGCTCACGAACGCACAGGGTGGTTCAAATCGTGTCAGAAACAAAAGGTCAGTCAAACAGGACCAATCACAAAGCTGTGAACGCTGCATTGAACGCAGTGCGTTTACTCAGTGAAGGATCCCTTAAGTAGGTATTGTTAGTGAATACGGGTGTAAGTGAATGGAGCACGTTTTGGATGACAGTCTCTTCTATACTTATTGTATTTCGATTGTACAGTCAGCATAAAAAATATGTAAACATTACAAGGTTTCAGAAGTATATACGCAACCTTATTCCCTTGAAGTGTCGTGTTTACATATTTTTGAAAGTTTAATTGTCTATATTATAGTCGTGACTGTACCGCCACGTCTTGTTATCTTATCAGTTCTGAAACTAGTATGACCACTGAATTAATCACTTTTTAAGCAATAAGACTTGTGAAAGTGCTCTGATTACAATTTTTTTACTCTATTTGGTCGCTTTTTTGGAGTTTTTGATTTTTTGATGCATTGACTTAAAGAACAGTACAGTCACTATTGAAGTCGGGGTTAGCAATATATCCTACTAATATTATGAATATGTTGGATTTAGTATAGACTTTTCATACAAGACAAAGTGAGCTGCCTGGATTGTAAATGTCGTGTACCTATTTGTAAAAAATAATCGCCTATGTCTGGCTGCTGCTGTATGGCTGCGTCTATATTGCGTGTCAAAATTTGTGGATAAAGCATCCGTCACTCTCGTACTTATTTACGTGTCAAAAGGTGACAGACGCCTTATCCAAACTTTATCACGCGATACACGCAGCCCTATTAGGGCCCCTGATCGCATATGCGCACATATACGCGTTATGGTAAGTTGATCAGAATATGACGCAGGTTCAGGCTCGTCTCTATGATCTATACGCTCCCTGAATAATCTAGCTGCTGCAGAAGCGTTATTTCTTGCGTAACCATAGCACCTAATAAATAATTCATATCGACTTTCGTATCTATCTATTACGATTTCATTACAATGGAAAATTTTGAGAGTCGGGGAAATCCTAAATGGAAAATAATCGATTGCTGAAAATCCAAAATGGGAAACAATGCGTTCGGAGAAAAATTAAATGGTGAAGAATACGACTGAAAAGTTTGCTACGCGCGCGGAATTAGGTGATCACTTTGAGGAGCCGATGTAGCAATCCAAAAATTTTATGCTGAATCCGGAAATTTCAGATTCTTCGCACGACTGGTGTCCAAAACGAAATATGCCCGAAAAGACGAATTTCCAAAGGCGTGTCCAATGGCCAATTATAAAATTTCCCAACTATATATAAGTCCAATTTGATATTTGGCCAATGATATAATTGCCCAACTATATATATGTCCAATTAGACATTTGGCCAATTATGAAATTGACCGACTATAAATGTCCAATTAGACATTTGGCCAATTATAAAATTGCCCAAACTTACGGGTAATATCTTGTTGTTAACCACCAAAAGACTGCATCGGCGGGTGTATTATGGTCGTTTTTATCGATGTGAATAAACGTGGAAACATCAGTCACTTTCTACCCAGTATGTAGGTTCGAGAGTGACGGATGCTTTATCCTACGCAGTAAAGGTGGCTGATTTAGTTCCCGGACCAAACCACCGTAACTTATGTAGCTTTGAGCTTCGAGAAAGGATTAAGGGAATGAGCGAACTAAACTCACAAAATGGTGGGTCTGTACGTTTTGGTTGTCAGTTTTGTCTAAATATCAATAAAAGTCACATCAGATTCAAACAATTATTATTAATTAATTCATGAAGGTCCATTAAACTTAAAACTTTCACTTGAAAATAAAATATATCAGAAATCTTCAAAAAATAAAGGTCGTTTTTGTGCCTACAACGAAATATAAACGCGAAAAGCGTTCCATAAGGAACGTTTTTCGCGTTTATATTATAAAATATGAAATTTAAGGAGAACAGGGGTCTGAGTAAATCTGAGTAAAAGGGTTCTCATATTAATTTTGCAGTCTGATCGCTAGATTCGATCAGAATTCAATGAAAATCTAATATGTTTGATTTTTTTTTCTGACGACGCGCTGGCCTAGTTTGTAGTGACCCTGCCTACGAAGTTAGCGGTCCTGGGTTCAAATCCCGGTAAGGTCAGATATTAGTGTGATAAGCGCGAATATTTGTTCCTGACTCATGGATGTTTTCTATATATTTAAGTATGTATTTCTCTATATAAGTATTTATATCGTTGTCTAGTACCCATAATACAAGCCTTGAGCTTAGTTTGGGACTAGATCAATTGGTGTGACATTGTCCCCTGATACTTATTTATTATTATTATTTTAATCATTTGCAGATCCGTAATTTCGTATCATGCAGTGATTTCAGATATTTCGCATAATTCCGATCGAATGCTATATCAGACTTTCGCCGATTTTTCTGCACAGAATAAAATGGGTTGTTTTTCTTTTTATTCTCATATCGGATAGATTATTTTCTAACATTACACAAAAATTGACAAAAGGTGGGATTCTTGTCTTGGGTATTTTCACAGCTACTCGACGATGCCATCCCTCTAGGAGATTTGTAGTTCGGTGTTAATCATCCGAACAACTCAATAACACTGCACAGTGTGAAATCTGCCCTTAAAAACGGACATATATCATTTTGGAACTCAAACGATAGATTTAACCATTTCAAATGTGAGACGATCATACCGGAGTGCCAATTCTGCTCAGAACTCGAGAAATATTTTTTTTTAATTTTATTTACAAAAAACACAAACATGGAAAATCTCCAGTTTTCGACAAAACTAAACGCAAATCACAGTGACAATAAATTAAACAATGCATGGCGTGTGTATTATATAAAAAATAGAGCTCTAGTTGTTATTTTGTTTGAATTATTTAGGTTTTTGTTAATTTTGTTTTTTATTTTTTTTATCAGAAATCTCAAAGCATTAGGATTTTATTACTAGTCAAAACAATTGTTTACACGTGCAGCAAACACTAAAAAAAAATTAGATCTAAATCTCAAAGGATCTCTGAGATAATTCGTTCTAAATTTTTTTCTGATAACTATGGAAATAGGGTTGTCGCATGTTTTCCACATAATATTTGTATAGAAAAGTTTAATTTTTAAGTAACCATAAAACATGATAACATTGTGCTGACCTGATGATGGAGCTGGAAGGTGGTCAGAAGATTTCTGCTGATAAAAGGTGATACATCAAGATTTAACTGTGAATCGAGTCTTGTGTCTGCGTTAAAGACGCTTATTTGTTTAGCATTACAATACATAAATACACTATAAATCTTTAATTTTAAAAACTAGGTGTTATGTTCAGTAAAATATTATGTTGTTTTCGTTTTGAAGAACTTCTGTGCTTTCATGACTATGGCCTTCTAAATTGCTTAAAAGGTTATCATCGCTTCGTGACTCATTAAAATGTTCTTCCGTTTGGACATCATATGGTTTGAGTAACATTATAGCGGCTAGTGGCAGAGGTAATCGCTTTAATTTATTTTGCCGGTCTCTAAGCCGTATGTTGGAAATACAAGGATCAGACGACTCCAGTGCTCTATGAAACAAATCCAACATGGTTTTTTCCCGATCCAACTTCCTACAATGGTGTTCACGGTCATAACGCCAGAATTTATTTCGGGCTTCCCCAGCTTGCTCCGAAAGTAACCCTATGGGTAAAGCACAAGTTTCAATTATTTCCTTGCCATGGACTAAAATTTTATGCAATGTCACCGTCATCGGATGCCATTCATATGCTGAAACGTACTTAGATGCAATTAACTTGCAAAAGTCGCCGAATTTATTAGCGTCAATAGGCAATCCGCTAGACAAAACTACTAACATTGTATGTAGATCGTCCAGCAGCCACTGTTGAATATCTAGTATTTCAGCGAAAATGGCACGATTTTTATCGTTTAGAGCAGTTCTCGCGGTGTTTCCGTCGTTTGTTGTTCCTGAATTAGGTCGGACAACATCCACCAAAAGCCCTAATCTTTTTCTGATCTCTTCTTGGATACGTTTTTTTGTTTCAGTGACTTTAGTTGCTTCTGGTGAATTATGTCCGATTCTCCATTTCTTAACAGGATTTTTGTATCCCAGATGCAATAGAAATTCAAACACGCGAATCCACGCATGAAGTGGACTTAATCCATGCCGCAAAAGAGTTTTATCGGTAGGCTGTGAAAAAACAATATCTAATTTGTTGAATTGTGTTGAAGTAGCCTTGCAAAAAGGGCATCGAAGTTGTGAACTAGTATTAGTTATGATATTAAGGACTTTGCCATCTATGACGGTCAAGTAGAGTTGAGATTTCACTGATATTACTTGTCCTTTTGAAGTAGTGACCTCGAATGTGGTTAGCCTTTCAATTTGGTCTTCTATCATTTTTTTTTCGGAAAGGATTAAATCTTTTGACTCTTTCCGATATTGAGTATGAACTGGCCGACAATACCTATACGAAGTTGGGGTTGGGTTTAACCACAGCACCACGCGGCCTCCTTCAGTCGTAATTCGTAAGGGAATGAAAGTAGTAACAAATATGCTACTATCATTTTCTTCGCTTTGAAAAAAGTTCTGTTTGTAAAGCGATTGTCCTGAACTACCGTCAAATCCCCAAGAGCCCTCAAAAACGCAATTTAACAATTCGAGATTTTTTTCAGCACAATAAATTGAAATGGTATCGTCACACGATTTGATTATTCTTTCAAATGTGTGTGAAATAAGGCTGCATAAAGGTATCGATGCATCTCTTTCAGATACTTGAACTGGGGCATCAGGGTAACAATCTTTCTTTGCGGCTCGAATGTGATGATATGACGGAAATGCTGGATAGCCTCTCGATTTTAAATCATACTCAAGAAATTTGTATGTATCTACAGTGAATTTTCGATCTATATAGATAGCTAAAGCTTCCTCTGGGCTATAGGGCTGGGGATCTTTTTTGATTTTTGTGGCTATTTTGATTGCTCTTGACGGACTAGCTAGGCAGGAATTAACAACAAATTCAAAGTTTTTTGATGCCGGTTTTGTGAGGTTTTGCCCTTCTGCTTTTAAACTACTCGACAAAACCTTGATCAGTTTAGCAGATGGTTCATTACTTAGGGTTTCTTGTAGGTTTTTGCAAACTCTTCGTTTTTGTCTTTCGCTCAGTCCGTCGTACTTTGATTCACATCTTTGCTCAGATATCGGAAAATCTATATGAGAAACATCGGTTTTGGGATTACCTATGTCAGATTCGAAATCGCGATTGTTACTTGGACCAGCGTAAGGAACGGTAGGTTCTGAAGCAAATTCGAAAATTGAATCGCCTACTAAACCAGATTCAGTTTCGGAAACAGGCGGGCGATAGAGAAGCGGATCCAAACATTTTGAAAGGTCCGGTTTTAGGTCTCCATTTAACCAAACTGTGTGCTTTTTAATGAAGAAAATCATATTGTATTTACATGATTTGTATAAGTTTTCGCATTTACTGGTAAGTTTGGAGATTAGATCTTTGAGTCTTTTGTTATTTATGTACTCCGTATGTATTTCCAAAGTATTCAGCACTGCGAAAGTTCGATCTTCTAAGCTTACATCCAGGGGGCGACATTTCTTGCCCTTTTGCTTTGCAAGTGCAAGGAACAATTTATAAGCGTCTAGTCTGGTAAAGATATTGTTGGAACCTTGTTGGGAATTTGCGAATACTCTTGAAGGTTCGAGAGTATCGGCTGCTGCCATCGAATTAATAATAAATGCACACTTTTATAATAACTAAAAGCAATCATGCAATTTTCGAGTTGTTTTGATAGCTAACTGTCAATGCCAAAGCTAAAGTCAATTCAATTCAATTATTTTAATTTATGGCGATCGGTCGCTTTAAGGATTTAGGTCAAACATCGCTTTCTCAAATATCTATGATAAATGATAAAATCTATGACACGTTAATTCAGTCTACTCAACTCCATTTCTGCAAACATATTATATCATTTCACCAATAAGAAAAGTTAGTTATGGTGTAGTTGGGTCGAAACACTTTCATAAGAGAATTTTATTTTTAGAAAATATCAGTGAACGGAGATAAGACATGGAAATCACATTTAAGAACTTCAATTTATCGGGACAATTTATTAATACACCCACATTTAAATAAGACGTTTAATAACATGCTTTTGACAACCCTAAACGAACATTTTTAAATATGGATATTTCCAAGATCCTGCTAGATTTTGATTTGATACTTTAGGGGTGGATAGTAATGGTTTCAACGAATATTTTAGGTAAGTATCAAATGCTAATACGCTAGGGTTAGGGGAAAATAAAATAAAAACTAAAAAAGAAAAAATCAACTATTACTTTGTACTGCTTCCATAAAAACACGCCTAGTTTTTTTTATTACGTACCTGAAACAAGATGCTATTGATATCTAAACAGATAATCGGTGATTATTCTATACTTTTGCAGTTACACGCAATTCTATGAAAATTTTGAGTTTCATAGAAAAATAAGATTTAAAAAAAAAACTCGAGTTCTGAGTAGAATTGGCACTCCGGTATGATCGTCTTGCATTTGAAATGGTGAAATCTATCGTTTGAGTTCCAAAATGATATATGTCCGTTTTTAAGGGCAGATTTCACACTGTGCACTGTTGAAATTTTCAAAAGCCACTGTTCTTCGAAATAATATTTGAACATTCTGAACTGTTCAGAGTCGGGGGCATTATTTAATTTTGTCAACCAACAGTTTTTGCATTCTTTTTGATCCATAACTCCCAGTTTTTCTGCTGTTTTGGTAATCGCCGTTTGGTAATGGAAGAAACATCCCCTAACCTGCATTGATAACTGCTAGCTCAAAATCGCACTTGAATGTCTTCATATGAATGTTCAACCTTGTCGTTAGCAATTCAAAGAATCTTACATATGTACTTTGGGATTTGTTAGGTAATAATCCGTAGATAACCGGAACAACATTGTTTGTTTGGTCGTTAGACCCCAAATCCAAGTGTAAAGTTCGTAAAACGGTGGCGGAACTGTATTAAATGTGCCATCTCCCAAATAAAAATCGGAATCATTTTGTATAAATTTTCTAGCTGTTAAAAATTAATATCTTTTCCTACATGTCATTATCGCAGTTAAAAAGTTATTTGCCAGAATTTTCGGAACTTGAACTTCTGACAACTTGGAAAAAGTTATCTTATTGCACTCTAGATGACGTTTTCGCAGTTTGTACAGTCCATCTTCAAAATTTTTTAAATCTGGCAAAACATCAAAGTAAGAACTATTGCCGGCCTTTATAGGATCAGTAAGCTTTTCGTATAAGCTTTGCACAGAACCCAGATCTTCACAGACATCTTTTTTTAAAGCAACCATAGCATTAAAGACTTCCTGTTTTTTTGGATCTATTGCACAAGTATGTTGAGAAGATTATAGCACTCTGTTTCGTTCTTGGTTTATAGTTACTGATGCACACTACATTCTGATTTATTTATACATCGCCATAAGGTGCTGCGTGATTTTGGATTTCTTACATTATGGTTGTAACCCGAAGCTCCCAGTAAGTGTGTATCCTTGCCTTTCTGGTTTTTTAATAAATATTTTTTTTCGTTTCTTTTGATGATATGTCTCGTTTATTTTTATTTTGTAATAACTACTAATTCAAGTTCAAAGACGTCTCATGTGTCATGTTGTAATTCGTACATAATTTATAAACAATTTATCAAGCAACACTTCATACAAGTGGCCAGTATCTATCACTATCAGTATCACTCTAAAACAGTTTTGATATAGGTATATAACCAAAGTTGATTAAAATATTTAGAATAGTAGTGGCCAACCGGGTTCTACAATAGGCTAAGTAAAGTTTTTGTAAGATATGTATATTATATTTTTTTTCGATAGTCGTCATCCTAAAGATCAAGAAATTGCGGCTCTTTTATTTTTATTTCCTCTAATATTTTAGAAATATTTTTTTTAGTTATGAAGTTGACATTTGTACACTTTAATGACCGACTAGCTTGTTGCCTTCGTACTTAATGAAAAAGAAAAAAAAACACTTCTATATCTGTCATTGTCAAATCAAATCAAAGTAAACAAACGATTCAATACAACGGCTCTTTTCTGTTTGCTTGTGTTTCATGTGATCAGTGTTTTTAGAAATATTTTTAACGATCTCAGAACGAACTCCGGACTTTCGTTTTGCCGCTTTGCTCTAAGACCTTTGCACGATATTTGGTCTACGATTTATTTTCGAACCCTTTGGCACTTCTTCTTGGACACCGATTTCTTCCTTTCTCGACGACTCTTGCCCTGCTTTTTGATAGCCACGAGAGCACTTTTGAATTGTACAATCCACGCAATGAATTCAGGCAATCCCACACGGACTGTGGAAATGGAGTATTACAAAGATTTACTTGAATTTACTTATTTGAATTGAACTGTTTGTTTACTTTGATTTGATTTGACGTTGACAGATATAGAAATGACAGTTTTTTTTTTATTTCATTAAATACGAAGGCAACAAGCTTGTCGGTCATTAAAGTTTACAAATGTCAACTTCATAACTAATAAAAAGATTTCTAAAATATTAGAGGAAATAATAATAAAAGAGCCGCAGTTCCATGATCTTCAGGATGACGACTATCGAAAAAAAATATAATTTACATCTCTTCCAAAAACTTTACTTACCCAATTGGACATTTTTATAGGTGGTCGTTATTAAAGCTGGTCATGTGTCTGGTCAGATATTTCTATAGTTGGACATTTTAATAGCTGGACAAATTACTAATTAGACATTGTTATGGCTGAGCCAATTACTGATTAGACATTGTTATGGCTGGACCAATTATAAAAAAGCCCATAAGTCCTAAACTCCAAAAAATCCCGGAACATAGAGGGGGGATGGTTCCCTTGAGGTACTCCGCCTCTGGACTTTCGCTTGACTTCATGTTCCGGGACACCCTATAAAGATAGGAACATTCTCGAATAGTGTAAAGTTCAATTATTTGATAGGAATAGTGTCTTCTATTCGAATACGCAAATTAAACTGTCATGTACATACTGAACCATCAGTAGTTTGTCTGAGTTCTCATTGAATAATTCATTTATAGGGTGTATACGCTATCTCCACTTCGACCAAGGTCAGTATAGCATTTTATTAATTAAATTATTAGTTTTTTGTTACGTAGTCTCACTAAAAAGGCTCTAAGAGTTAATATCTTATTTTACCTTTACTAATATTATAATGCTAACTTCGACTCCATTAATTCAATATTTTATTTATTTAACCTTTATTAAACAAAGTACAAAATTAAATGGCAGCGAATGGCGGATGGAATGATTCCTTAATTCATTTGTAGGTAACAAGAGTTCGATTCCTAGATATTCTTCTATGAGAAGTTTTCTGAATTTATGAACGAACAAAACATTATCCGAGGACGGCCATTTGGCATTTGCGTATTCCATAGTTATTTGTAGAAACTTGGATGTAATCTTCACGTTGTGTTGCCAGTTAAAATTTTTTTAGAACATGGCCATATAGACTGTTAGTAGCTTTCGTTTTTTTTCCAGAGACCCACAGATAAAAGATGATGACAGCTCGGGGCGAACGCCGAGAAGAGGGTAAGTTTTTTCTGGGCAAGTTTTCATTACTATATTCCTAGGTACAGACTTATATTTTTATAAGTAATTGTTGTCCGTTGCAAATCTTGTCAGTGTGTCAGTGTCAATTTTGAAACAGCTCAAATTAAGACTGCACCGAGCGTACGCCGGGTGTACAGTGGCGCCCTCATTACTGTTAGTGTTTTCTAATAAACTAAAGTATTTTCTTGAAATTGGTCGGTAGGTTTGTGATGAAAACACAACTTGTAGGGTATATCACATAGTTTAATAACAATTCATCTTCGAGTTATCAACTTAACGGAAAAAAGTGGCCACCTATTCCCGTTAAGCTGACTACTCAAAGGGTACTTGTTATTAAAGTTTGTTACGTATCCCATAAATTCTGTTTTTACTTGCGCTGCAAAAATGTATCGTCTGATTGCAAGGAATTTTTTTAGTTAATTAGAAAACACAATAATAGAATGAAGGCGCCACTGGACGTTCGACGTTTGCTCGGTGCAGTTTTAATAGAATGGGCTGAAATTTGATAACACGTATATAAACCCGATGACAATGCAATATCTGAAGGAGTTTGAATGTGGCAACAGGATCTCCGCTTTAGGTAGATACTAATTAGTATTGGTTAAAAAAAGTACAGTCTGCAACAAAAGCTTGTCCCGATGTTCACAGATTTCTTCGGATCGGTATCTTGTTAGGGGGTCCGTGAGAAATTGAGGGAGCCCCCCGAAATATTATAGGCAAACAATTTTGAAATTTTCAGTATCAAGTCCAGCATTTGCATTCGGAAAGTATCAATTGAAGTGGAAATTGTTTTCGTTTGAAACCATTTTTTTTTCCTTTTCTTTGAATGTGTTTCTACGTCATCGGAATAATAAATAGTTTAGAGTTAATTTGTTACAAACAAACAAAAATAGAAATCTTTCCTCTTTATAATATTACATATAAGTGTAGATTAAAGGTTTTTTTTACTAGGGTATAATAACAGGTTTAAGGGTTTGCGTAAAAAAATCTTCGTATCTGCACTAAAGAAAAATTATGAGGGTGGAAAATAGGGCCTTAATTGGTGCTTGATAGTGTCGTTCGGCGTTTTTTGAACTGATCCGGCACACACACTGCCATGTCGCTCATTGAATACAAAACGGACACATTCCAAAATATTTTGCTCTTCCATTAAAAATCGTATTCCAACAGCTTCTAATTTTAAAATACAACACTGACTCATTTCGGATTGTGTCCATTTTGTATTCAATGAACGATGTGTCTAGATCAGTACGTGCCCGTAGTAAGCTCTCGCTTTCTCAGGCGCACGAAGGATATAACGCACAGCGGCGGGCGTTCGCGCTCTGGCTCTAACTCGGCTTCGGGCGAGCCGCAGGAGCGCTGCGGCCGGCGCAGGCGTCGCCGCCGCCGCCGTCGTCGATCGTGCAGGGTAACTATTACCATACTCTAAAGTCACCATCAATAGAACTTGCACAAGATATAAACAAAACCAAACGAACCAATTCACCAAGATTACTCGATAATCAAGTACTTTTAAAGATATGATTTATACACTAGATCATTATTTTCATATTAAGTTTGAGGTGAAATAACTATTAATTATACGTTATTTTTAATAAAAACGTGCTTGATGAATATTAAAGGTTATGTGTTAAACAGTACTAATTTGTTTACATCGTTCACAAGTTCTATTGACGGCGACTTTAGTAGCAATGCGATCGCCTTAACTCTTTTCGTCATAGTCGTCACATGTGATGAACACCTATTATCTGGGTAGCGATTCTCTCAACGACGGTCGGACGGACGAGCGACGCGTCGAGTTTAAGTAGTCCTGTCAGTGCAAACAAAACATATTTTAGCGCGTGCATTTTCAATTGGTTAATGTAGACAGACAGTGGCAACTAGCGCCAAGTCAAAAAGACCGCGCAAAGTTAAAACAATAGGTACCTTATTAGCTTATTTACATGTTGTTTTGCTTATTCTATTTATATGTACTATTTAATAATAAACTGCCTACTATAGAAATGACTTCTTTCTCATTTTTAACAAAAAATCTGTTCAGTTCTGGTTCAGAGTTAAATAGGTACTTACGCGCGGAAAGTACCTAATTGAGAAACCCAAGCATTCACCAATCAATGTTTTCCTCAGATAGGCCCTTTTTATCATAAATATTTAAGACAAACTACTTTTAATGGAGACCAAGCGTGACGTAAGCCTCCATCTCCTCCAGAAGTAGACACCATTAAAATAAGGGTAAAAATCAAAATAAATGTCCAGTTAAAGAGAGTTTTGTCACCGTCACGAAACTGTTGGTTAACGTCAAACATACGTCAATTGTAATGAAATTGTAAGTTAGATATCATTTAAGTGACATTTAAATAGCGTCCTTATGTACATTTATTTTGATTTTTACCCATAAGGACTAAACCGGGAAAATAGGTAAAAACAACTTTATTCTCTATGATATAAAGTATGTCCATACCCCCCTTACATTGTACTATCTAAGAAGGATTAATAGAAATAAGTCTGTCATGGATGGCTTATTCCATTACGCTCCCTCTCTCAAGATCCCAGTGGGCTCATACAAAACGTTTACAGAGCTTAACAAACTCAAAAAAATTGTTGAGAGTGGGAGCATAATGGAAATACGATTTTTGTAACATAAGTTTATCTACAGCGTCGCAGGCGCCGCCGTAGTCGCCGTCGTCGCAGGCGCCGCCGCAGCCGGCGCAGGCGCCGCAGCTGCAGCCGCCGACGACGCCGCAGGAGTTGCCGCCGCCGCCGCCGCCGCAGGCGCCGCCGCCGTT